>JAHLJT010004567.1:142943313-143228910 GCA_031308135.1 Acheta domesticus | reverse complement strand
ATATGTTGCAGCTTTGGGTCAATGACACCCCTACCACCATTTCGATCAAGATTTGCCCAGTTTCCCTGATTCGTTGAGCAAATGCTGAGATGACCTCTTGTTTTGCTTCTGGGAATAAATGTCCTCACTATGTGCATATTTAGTTGGTTTCCTTTTGTTATAGACAGATTTTTATATGAAAGGACCACTTTGACAGCTTGTGCTTGGCTACTACTGACAATATAACTGTGGGTTATGTCCATGTACTCAATTCGTTCAGTTAGCTCATTAGTAAATGGTTTTCATCACATGTTACCATGCCATCTCTCTTCATGACATTCATTTCCTAACCTGTCAAATTAGTCCCATCTTACCTTCTATAGTCGTGGTCTCCAGTAGTGGTAGGAATAGAGACAGGGGTATGTGTTACTATTTTTTTATAAATTTTAACAATTCAATTCTGTAGTTTGTTTCACAATGCGAACAATTTTCTATTACTTGGAAGCAAAAATGTTATTTTCAAACTTACTAACCTTACTTTGTTGGTACTTCTATTTATCATTAAAAAGTAGGGAAAGGACTCCAAATGCGTGCACATTGTATTTCTCCCATATGTCACATTTAGTTTTTTTACTGTTCATTGACAAATAAATCAATTCATTGAACAAATTTGAGATTGTTTCTTGCTTTGGATTATCACACTAAAATTAGTATTAAATGTAGCTTTTCTCTTGCCTATCCTTCATCTTCCACATATCAACTAAATCATTTTTATCCAACAAGTTTAATATACCATTACAACAGCTAATGATTAACTATAGCTTTTAAACTAATTTATTGGAAGATATGTACAGTACATCAACAGTCATTTCTCAGCTAGACTAGTAATCTTTAGTTGGCAATACATATCATAACAGAGCATCAATACACATAAGACTAGCAAATTTCTAATTTGGCATCTGTAGCCAAACCACCTAACAATGCTTCTTGAAGTCACAGAGGTTAAGATCTTGAGACACCATGGGTTCTGGTTGGATGGCTGACCGGGAACCCTGGAAACTAATGGCATCAAGCCTCTCGCCACAAAGGGATAAAAGACAATGTCGTGAAGTGACTTATGACCATGCCTTGATTTTCCTATAGTGGTCAATGACATTAGGCGATTACACCTCTTGCTTTATAGAATGAATATTCTTAATTAATTCGTAAATGTCCTTCTCAACAAGGCTCTGTGGCCTCAGAAATGTGCTTACCACAGTAAAGATTCATTTTCTATGGCAGGAGGTGTATCAATGAAAAATGTCATCAGCCACTACAGAAAAATCAAAATATAGGGGGTAGATTTTAATGAAATGTCATTATTGTTTTCTTTTCACTTTAGAACAATGCTTTTTGTCATAGACAAACATATCACTACTAAGTCATCTTCTACCTTCTTTGTCATATTAATTTGCTTTTTTTGCAATTTGATCAATTTTAATATCATTTTTCAAATAATATTTACAAGATGCAACAAATGTTCTTTACAGAATCCCTGAGTAGCCTATTCGATTTCTTACTCAGAAATTTTACTGTCGACCATTGTATGTGATCTAAGGTTCCTGTGATGGCTATCAGCATCATTGTTGGTTTGGTGGATTTCATGATAATTCTGTGGTCACGAGGTAAAAGTTCTTAAGTCAAAAATCTTAGATTGAAGAAAAACAAGGGTTAGATTTTTGAGCCTCCACTTGTTCCTATGCTAAACACTATTTCTTAATGTTTTTTTCTCGTTAAGGAGGTAACATTTGAGTTTGGTCGCTTTACTAAAAAAAATATAGATACTAAACTTGTAGTTTCAGTACTTAACCCAATTTTGCCAAAAACTGACTTGAGAACTTTTTCCCTGTGACCACAATATTTAAGGCAGGTCCAATCCAAACCAAAAGATTGTAATCTGAGTTCACTGGAACAAAAGGAAGAAGCCTCAATTACATCAGTAACATATCCAACAGCTTGAGTAGTTCATCTGACCTGGTTTTGATCAATTTTTCTAACATCACTTTTCTTTGCTTTTAGGGCATTTTAAAAACATTTTAAGAGTATTTATGGATCACTTTTGGTGATAATTTAGGTCATCAAATTCCACCCCCTATTTATGACAGTTTAGGAAAATTACTTCATGGTCAAAATTCCTAAAATGGCTTGGAAATATTATTACTAATAGTAACAATTAAAAAAAAATGTTCTTTCTCAACAAATCCATAAATAAACTATTTCAACAATTCTTCAGCATCTTTCACATAGGAACTCAGTTTACATAAAAAATATCAAAGGTACTTATCTAAATGAAATATGCTAATGTAAGTGCCAATAATTAAAACCCCTAACAAAATGATCATTAATAATTTCTTTATTAAAATTTTTCCTGTTCCCTCTATCGATTTGATCATTTCATTGTTTAAAATGAAAACTGTTTTACTTTCTTCCAATAACTTCTGTTTTGTTTCTTCATCAAGTCGTACAGCAACACTATTCATAGCTTCACAAGGTCTTTTTTAATTTTTGATATGGGTATGTCTCCAAAATCTGTTACAGCATTACCACATGGTTGCTGGGATGAAAAAGGAAATAATTTCTTATTCAATGGCCCTTTTCTTTGCTAAAATCTGACCTCCAGAGAGAAGGCCCATGTAAAGATGATAAATATATGCCATTAAGAGATTTGGGTCTGATTTCTCACACTTTTGCAAGTGAAGAAGATACTTCACTACACTTTCACGTGGTTCATATTGTTTTGTCCATTCACTGCCAGATAAAAATTTAAATCTTCCTGAAATGCATCAGTTCGTCTCATTCCTTCTACATCAAGTTTTCCAACATTGGTGTGTTTTAGCCTTGTCATTGCCTCTTCTAAATATCGAAATATTTCATAAAACACCAACAATCCTTCTGCCCACACAGCATTATCAGAAGTGCTGCAAAATAACACCAAATTCATTACATAACTCATAATCTATTCATTATATATTTAAATTTCATTACAGAACACAAAAAAGTCATTATCAAAAACAAATTCACCAAACAACTAAAATTTTGAAACGAAAAATACTAGAAGTCTTTAGAATTCATAAACAGTGATGTGCAATAATTCCTAACAGAACAACCAAAAACAAGCATAGAAGAGAGGAAGCTACTCCTACTACTATTTTTCAAGCTTACTTTTATTTCACACCACTATGACAAACAAACAGCTGAGAATAAACTTTCTCACATAAGAAATTGGACATGTTCTAACGAGGAAGTTTAAGAAATGTCAATTTTGGAAACGTATTGTAAAGAATAATTAGACATTTCAATGACATTTTGTGTAACATAATTTCAGCAATCTGCCAAGACTATCCAGATATAGTTACTGACACATGAAATACAAATAAATTAAATGTTGGTTAATTTGTGTGATGAGATTTCTTTCACAGAATTTAGAGCAAGTCATCTTTTCAAAATAAATTACTCACCAAATGCAAGCTTAGCATTCACCATAGCATCACTAACTGCATGAATTTCCCTAGTGACTTTTCTCATTTGTTTAGTAAATGGCACTTCACTCATGTTTCTGATTTATGTTGGTTCTATCCACACTGGAAAACAAATAATTTTATAATATACAAATCATTTATTGACTGAAGTTAATATTTCAAATAACTCCAATCAGCGTCATGGCAAACACACGAATATAATAATACGGTATTAGCTATTTAATAATCACAGAAATTACTGAATTAAATTTTGCATTAAATTCCAGCTCTTCTTACACTAAGAAATAAGCACGTGATGCAAAATGTAAAACAATGCCTGCTTTAGAAATAGCCTACACTATTCCCCAGATGGATGATTGAATTGGGCAACAAGTAGTAAACAAACATCTGACAAATATCACATGCTTGAGAAGTGACTTTATACAGCGCGATTTTTCTAACCGTGCCTCTGGCAGATATCAGCTGTTGACAGTTTCATCCAATCAGGAGCTTAATGTCGCTACACTGACGTCAGTATGCTGACTATGGTGACTATGGTGACATGGTAGAGGATCACCTTCACATCGCGGCATAGATCCGTTTTTCAATCACAGAGAAACCAAACGTATACATTTAATGGTTAGTTATTAAATCATTTTCCACAAAAGATTGACAGGAGTTCTATTTAAATTCTAATCTGCTCAAAAAATTACATTACTTGCAAGAGATGACTACAAATACAGTACATTTTGCTGAATCGGCGAGCTGCACTCAGAGGCGCCTGGAATAACTTATAATCGAGTAACATTTGAATAATAGTTTAATGCAGAAAATGATTTCAAGTGTGTTTCAATTTTATGGTAATAAAACTTTCGAAAAACAATTATAACAAAGCTACTTTAAAGAACATTTATTAAAAGCACAATCATTAAAGTTGCAGGAAGTTGTTTTCCAAGGCTTGGCCTTCCATGGAAGTATTTGAAATGGAAGATGTACAAGATGAATTAGCAGCGGAATTCGTCGATTTTGAATGGATTGAACACACGTGTGCAATCATTAAAGTATTTTCCTGAATAATTTTGGTTGTAACGTTCCACATTGTTTTGATAGCATATTCTTTGTACTCTTCACCATCTAATATTCGTATATTAATTACCTTAAATATGTGTACACTAGCGTACACGTGCGAGAACTCTCGCATGTTAAATCCAACCCTTTCCCTATCTGTCTATCCTTTCCATAAAGGAGAGGAACTATACTGCGATTTTTGTAGGAAGAGCTCTCAAGATAACTCAAATCCCATCTTCGCGATGGAATATGACACGGCATTTCGTATCATTCACAGTCGTTCCGCTAGATTCATCAAAGACCAGTCTTTGATGCAAGTGCTGAAGAACTAAAAAAAAGAATGACCGTCTGCCTGATAAGTGTTTCAAGAGTTATAAGTATTTCAGATGTTCACTCTGCCACCAGAATGTATGACACTGTGTCATACATATTTTTGTGGGTAACATCATGGGTGACTTGTGGGTCACCTATGTTCTTATGGGTGAGGGCAAAACGAATAGATATACGAGCCATTCCATATCGAATCGCGCTCGAATTGACACGACTATTTTAAAAAAAATGTCACGAATATATGGCATTCATTCTGGACATCAAAAAAAGAGGCACGTGTTTCTTTATTTGCCTGAAAATTGTTTATTGTGTAGTTTGGCCTATATTAAATTTTGAATTTTACGCGTACTTTGCAAAACATCATTAATTGACGCTCTGAATGTACTTAACATCAAAATTACTGGTTTGCTTTGTTTAATTTTTTTATTCATCTGCAAATTACTTTCTCAAAAAATAAATATTTCATTAAAAATTTGTAATTTTTTTAAAAAAAACGAAAATTTCTTTATGAACTCTCTCAGATTAAAATGTGAAAAAATAGGCATATTTCTTGTTCAATTTTCTACAAAACATAACCAGAAAAAAGTGGGCACTCAACACGTATAGATAAAAAAATCTATTGCAATTTTAGTATTCGGGCGCGTGGTTCCTGCCCCTGCACTAACGAATTGTGTTCGATCAGTCTTGGATATTAATGCCGACGAACAATAAAAAGAATGGCCCTCTGCCTGATTTGGGTTTCAAGAGACATAAGTAAATCATATGTTCTCTCTTTCCCCAGAAGGGATGGGTAACAGCAAAACGAATGCTTTTCCTCGTGTCAGCGAAACAAATTTTTCTGCAGAGTCCCTTTACGTCCTAGGGACGGGGTGCCCTCCTGACCTTGCTCGTGAAGTACAATCGACCACTTGTCAAGGGACATGGTAAAATTTTATCAACATTAGTCGCAATACTTATAAAGACAAGTGTGCTAGTATTTGTTCTGTAAATCGTGTGTACACTGTGCAACATAAGTCGCGATCAGCGTATGAGATAGATGTTTCAATCTATTTAAACTTTCTGATCACGATTTTTAAAAAAGAAAATCTCCAAGACGCGGTAAACCACAATTTGCTGGTGAATTTACAGGAGTCATTAGATTGGCGAATTTGTGATTCATTTCGGAAGAAAGGGAATCGGCTTCCAAAACGGTTTTTTTTAAATGAAGATAGCATCGAGATCAGTGGCTCCCGTGGCATTAACCCAGATAACCCCAACGTCCTTCTGGAAGGATGACAGTAGTTCGCGGGAACTACCGTTGATTACGTAGTTCTAAAAGTGACCCAGAGATTTCAGTGCCTGTCACAACACAATAGAAGGTGCATTTATCAGTATCCCGCCAAAGGTTTTATAGAATTCATTGATTTATATAAAGAAAAAAGAGATCAAAAAGAGGAGACCTTTTGCGATGGACGAATTGACCGACTTGATTTGTGATGGGTGAGTAAAATTGGATTATTTTTGCTGTAATATTCTTCAAAATTGGTATACATCGTGTTGAATGTTGGATTAACAACATGAAGAGGTTATGTTTACGAAAGAGTGTACGTGTTGGCTGAAATATTGTTAACAATTTTGACATCCTTCTGGAAGGACGTTGGGATTATGTGACATAATTTTACTTTTGCAGAAAGCGCTTGCTTCTACACGAGTTGATGGACATAATTGAAACCCATGAAAATGAATTACCTGAAAGTGGTGTTGATATAACATTACTGCCTCCACTGAATGCAAATGATGATATAACCGATGAAGATTCGGGAACAGAAGAAAATCCAAGTCCCAATAATCTACCTGCTACGCAACTGAATGCGAAGGTAATAGTGACGGATCCTGCAGTTGCAGCATTGTGTAGTAATGTTTTGTCAGCAACTTGTGTTGATAAAGCAGACACTTCGGGAAATTCATATTCAGAGAAAAAATTGACCACAGGTAATTCTCCTACAGCTAACCCATCGAAGAAACGTAAAGTTTTTGTTTCCCATAAGAAAACAAAGAAGAATGTGAATAGATGGAAAAAGAAAGACTTGACTGCTTTTAAGATTGAATGGCCCTTGATGCATTTAGCAGTTGAAGAAACGAAAACCCCACTCACTTACTTCAGAAACTTTTTGAACGATGATGTAATAGAAATGATAACTAAATATACGAATCAGTATGCTGCAAAGAAAAACAAGTTGGGTGACTGTACTGAGGATGAAATACTTGTATTCATAGGAATTTTGCTGCTTAGTGGATATGTTGTACTACCCCGTAGAAAAATGTACTGGCAACTAGATAAAGATTGTCATAATGAAATAGTATCAAATGCCATGTCAAGGAATCGATTTGATTTTATAATGTCAAATTTCCATGTGTGCAACAATGATCTTCTACACCCACAAGACAGGTTTGCCAAAATACGCCCGTTGCTTATCATGCTGAACACACTTTTCAGAGATTTTGCCCCACATGAACAGTACCATTCCGTTGATGAATCAATGGTACCCTATTTTGGACGACATGGATGCAAACAGTTCATCAAAGGTAAACCAATACGTTATGGTTTTAAATTCTGGTGTGGCGGTACCACTGATGGTTACCTTACATGGTTGGAGCCTTACCAGGGAGCTGGTACTTGCAGTGAATTGTATCAAGACAAAGGCATGGGCTACGGTGTAGTAATGACATACGCTGATCAGCTACTAACAGAAGTACCATACTGTTTATTCTTTGACAATCTATTTACAAGTGTTCAGTTATTGCATGACTTGAAGATGAGAGGAGTACAAGCTACTGGAACAGTTAGAGGAAACAGAATAGAAGATTGCCCTTTGACTCCAAATGATCGTTTCAAGAAAGAAAAGAGAGGAACATATGAACATTTTTCTGATGGAGAAGCTGGAATATCTATTGTGAGATGGAACGACAATAGCGTAGTGACTGTTGCCACAAATTTTGACCTTGTTCACCCCTTGCGGCAAGTTGGGCGCTTTTCTAGAGAAAAGAAGAGCAAAATACATGTCCCACAGCCACGTGTAATACATGCCTATAACAGTCATATGGGAGGAATAGATCGTGCTGATCAGAACATCTCATTGTATCGCACATCGATAAGGGGGAAAAAATGGTATTTTCCCCTTATTGTCCATTTGATTGATGTTGCTGAACAGAACGCCTGGAATTTGTACAGACGTGAAGGAGGACTGTTAGACCACCTGGGATTTCGTCGCAATGTTGCAACATCGATTCTGGAAGCATCTAAGCGAACAAGCTTCTGTAGAGGAAAATCATCCCAAATTAGACAAAATGATTCTCGTTATGATGGAAAAGAACACTACGTTGCAGACACGCAAGTAGATGAAAGAACTGGAAAAAAGAAACAATTACATTGTAAATGCTGCCACAAGAAAACAACAACTATGTGTTTGAAATGTGATCATCCCATTCATGTGTCTTGCTTCTTAAAATATCACACACGCTAAATGTATTTTTATGTAAGAATAAGAACTTTTTCATCAATTTCAGCTAACGTTCATTTTTATGTCACATGTTCCCAACGTCCTTCTGGAAGGATAGCTCATTTCTAGGATTCTAGGAGTGCGACAATGGTGAAAGATGTTTTATTCAATCATGTTCAGTAACTATAATAGCCTGCATATCTTGAAATTTTTAAAACAGCAAAAAATTTTTTTGGGATTATCTGGGTTAATGAAAGTAGCGGAACGTCCAGTGAAAAAAGTGGAATTCAAGGAAGTGACAATTTAAGCTCCTCAGATAGTTCAAGTGCCTGCGACAGCAATAAAGAGCAGATTAACATGAGTTTAATTGCAATAGGAAGAACCCCCACCACGAAAAGAAAATTGGAACAAAATGGCATCCGCATGAGAAATTTTAGAAAGTACGAAGTGCCAACACAGATAATTTTTTTCACATTGAAGATTCTTCGACGTCCATCGAAAAATCAGATAAATATACTATTTAGTAACTTATCTATTATTTTCATTCAACAGATGACATGACGTTGAAAATTTAAATTTTGACAATTTTTGAAAGTTGGACATACAATAAAATTAAACGACTTTTTGCAGCAACCGAACGCATGATAAGTGTCTAAAATGTTGGCTGAAGAAAATGGAATTTTGTCCAGAAATGAAGTAAATTCGGTAAGGCATTAAAACTGTCCATTGTGACGAAAGTTCAGGAATTCTATGGTAAGCGAGTACTTGTATTTAAAGTGAGTTGTGAGGGACCAGAAAATTTCAAAATGTCAGTCAAAACCTGAATCAAGAATCCATTATTTAGTTATTTATAAATATATTAATATTATTTGTGTATATTGTTACACATACATATTATTATATATAAATTCAATCATAAAGTTTCACTACCTCAAGATGTACTTAAATTATTGCTTCATCCAAAGAAACCGGCGACCAGTAACGCAAAAAAGTGTCTATTGCAGCAATCTATTACACACTGGTTCGTAAAATAATTATATCTTTTAAAGTTACTGAGATCCCACGTTGATTTTTTCTGAACTTATTATCAATACTCTAGTGCGTTTATAAAAATTTTTTAAAAAATTTTAGCTCATCGAGTTTACAAAAATATTCAATTTTCAAAATTTCAGTTTTTTAAGAAAAGTTGAATATTTAAAAAAATAAATATTTTGCAAAATCTTAAAAATTAAACGATTTTAAGTTTCGAATGGAATTTGAACGGAATTTTTATAATCGATGAATTCAAATATATGATATTTTGAAGTTAGTGATGCGCGTCATTTTTAGCAAATTTCATTATACAATATTTCCGAAAATAATAAAGTTAGAAAAAAATAAAAATACACGTGTTCACTTATTTGATCCATATAACAAATAGAAAAAATTAGAAAATAAATAAAAATATGAAGGTCAAATTTTAGTCTTTTTTGTGCGATTTGACGTGGAATGGCTCAAATGCTCAAACGCCATTTTCTCGTATATGGCTGCAAATGTTTTCTTGAAACTTTTGTAACGGATAGTGCTAATTACACACTTTAGTACAGCGTAAAGTGTATTTTGAGTTATTTTTTTTTGTTTTTTCAAAAATTACATAATTGTAATTTTTGAAAAATTGTGAAAGTTTGAATTTTTTCGGCGTCTTTCTCCAACTACAAAATTGAAGATAGAGATTTTTCCTTCAAACAAAATGTGCCCTCCAAGGTGAGTATTTGTTTAAGGTCATATACATTGTTCTGAAAATTTTAGTAGTTTTCGCGCAATATTGCGTGCAATATGTCCAATTTTAAAAAATTACAAAAACTAGTTTTTCTCAAAAACGGGTCAAATTTATTCTTTAAACTTTAGGTAGGGATAGTGCTAAATGTACCCTATGAGAGGAAATGAACGCCTTATTACTCTATTCTTTTGTTTTTTAAATATTACAAAAATGTAATTTTTTTGGCTTTTCTTTCGCGTCGTTAATATTTACATTAGCGGTGATTTGTTAACATGATTACATTTATGAGTACATGTGCTTTAAATAATGTCAAGTAAAGTTTCTCAAAAACACAACCGTTTTCTGTGAAAACTAGCTCAAATTTTCGCATTTTCAGAAACGCTCAAACGCCATTTTCTCATAAATGGCTACAAATTTTTTCTTGAATGTTTTAGAACGGATAGTGCTAATTGCACTCTTTAATATGACGTAAAGTTCATTTTGAGATTTTTTTTTCAAAAATTACACATGTGCAATTTTTTAAAGGATCTCTCACATCTTTAATCTGCACATTACCAGCAATTTGTAAACATTATTATATTTGTGAGTGTAAGTGCTTCAAATAACTTCAAATAAAGTATTTTGAAAATTCAAACATTTTCTGCGAAAATGAGCTTCAAATTTCGCAGTTTTAGTAGGGCTAAAACGCAATTTTCTTTACAACGGCACATAATTTTTAAAAGAAAATTGCCATACAGGGCTAGGTTTTTGTGTTTCTTAATATTCTAAAATTAATATTTTCGTTCTACCAATAGGAAACTTTAAGAAAATGACAAAAAAATGTACTTTTGGCGGTGATAGACGGTAGCTGGCAAGAAAGAGTATGTGGTAATTCGGAATAGCTAGCGAAGACCCAAGGAAATAGAAAACTTATACGGGAAAGTCTGTGCCATTCTGTAGCACCACTAGTTATTTTCCCGTATACGTACATATACACAGAGTAATATACGAAGTATGGGGAAAGTTACGTAATGCTGCGGTGGGAAATGGCCAGTTTTTGCCAGAAAAAAAAAAAGCGTTGCCGACCGCTGATAACGAGAAAGTGGATAAAACCAGTTGCTAAATTAAGAAAAAAAATCCCCAAACTCGTGGTGTAGCCAGAACCTCTCTTGTATGTGTTCTTGATTTCGAAAAACCAATTGAAAGGAAAACGTCCCTCTGTCCGCCCGTCTGTGAACACTTGTAGCACCTAAACCATACGTTACGATTTCTTCCAAAATGAACATTCCCCGGTCGATCTGGTTCTAGTCGAAGGTTTGAGATTTTGAACAAGATTCTGTAAAATTTGGGGGTACTTTACATGAAGCCCCCCGGACATTTTCAAAATTTTCTCAAAAGCGGCTCCAAATTCTTTCTGTAAATTTCTTGTAAGAATAGAGTAAAATACACTTATTAAGGTGGCATAGGTCCTATTTGCACGAATAACTCTAAATTTTCGAAAATTACAAAAGTTAAAAATTTTTTCGGCGTCTTTCTGGAACTACAAAATTGAAGATAGAGATTTTTCTTTTAAATACAATTTTTTGTCCCAAGTGAGCTCTTTCATGAAGGTAATGTACATTTTTTTGGAAAATTTTATTGCTTTTCGCGAAATATTGCGTGTAATTTGTGCAATTTAAAAAAATACAAAAACAAGATTTTCTCAAAAACGGCTCCAAATTTTTTCTTTAAACTTTTGGTAGGGTTAGTGTTAAATGTACCATATGTGATGACATAAACTCCATATCTCTCTATTCTTTTCTTTTTTGAAAAATTGGGAAAATGTAATTTTTTTGTCTAGTCTCTCACGTCATTAATATTTATACTATCGGTGATTTTTTACATGATTACATTTATGAGTACATGTGCTTTGAATAATGTCAAGTAACGTTTCTTTAAAACAACCATTTTCTGTGAAAACTAGCTCAAAATTCCGTATTTTCAGAAATGCTCCAACGCCATTTTCTCATAAATGGCTTCAAATTTTTTCTTGAAAATTTTGCAACGGATAGTGCTAATAGCACACTTAAATATGACGTAAAGTTCATTTGTTTTTTTTTTTGTCTTTTCAAATATTACACAAATGTCATTTTTTTTAAAGACCGCTCACATCTCTAGTAGGCACATTACCAGCAATTTGTAAACACTATTGCATTTGTGAGTGTAAATGCTTCAAATGAAGTTTTTTGAAAACTCAAACATTTTCTGTGAAAATGAACTTCCAATTTCGCATTTTTAGTAGCGCTTAAACGCCATTACGCTTTTAAGTAGTGCTTAAACGCCACGGGGATACGTTGGCAAAAATTTTCAAAAAAATCAATTTTTATTTTATTGTCTCTTATTTTAGTTTGAACTTTCAAAATGATTCTGCAAAAATCCCAGCTTCCGAATTCGCCCCGAAATGCCATTTAAAATTTAAATACCGCTGCACTGCACTAATGCCACGCCCCTTTTCAATGCGTAGACCGACGGAATTTGAAGTTTTTCATGTAGATTTTTGAGATTTTTTTAAATCATTGAGCAGGCAATTGAGAGAGAAATCATAGAAGGCTATCTTTGTACAGGCAAACATATTTGGTTAGACCTAGAAGGCTGTGACTGCTTTCTATGTACGTGTTTACTGGTGTTCACGAGTTTGTTGTATCTGCGCTTATCCTTACAGTTTTTGATTGGTAATTCTGTGTAATCCGCTTATTTACCGAGAGTTTGGTATTCCACTAAAATTGAAAATGCCACGAATCGGTAAAGTATTCAAAAAGGTATCTAAAAAACGAATAATGAATACAAAAGTGATGAAGAGTGTTGAGGTTAGGGAACTCAAACGTGTGAGTGCCTCAAAACAAAAACTTGGTTCTGGGATATCACCAGTATATGAGAGATACTCTCATAAAAACAGCCTCCCCAAAACAGTTATGGAAGTAATCAAGCCTGTTTTTCAAGCACTTTCCAACCCAGACCTTCTGAAAAAATGTTCTGCATGGAAAAACTCAAAACCCTAATGAAAGTTTCAATGCTCTCATTTGGAAACGCTGCCCAAAAACATCTTTTGCTACCAATGCAGTAGTGCAGTTGGCATCATTTGATGCTGTTGCTGTATTTAATGATGGGAACATTAGTAGAATTAAAGTACTGCAGAAATTGGGTTTTGCTCCAGGAAAATACATGCAAAAGGAGATGAGGCGCATTGATGAAATCCGCATTGTAAATTCAAAAATTGCTTTAGAAAAATTGCACAAATGTGCCAGGCAGAAGAAGAGGGCAAATAAAAGAGCAGCAGAAGATCAAGAAACTGAAGAGTACAGTTATGGGAGTTTTTAAAAGACAATTAACAACACATTTTTTGTTCAAATATTAAAATGCATTTATCTCATGATCACATTTTTTTAGATTTAGGAACATTTTTCTCCCAAACCAATAAACAGAAAATAAAAATGTTTTTATCCATTTAAAGTAGAAACAATAATTAATATTTCTCTCAATAATTTGTTCTCTCAAAACGTGTACCTCATTGTCAGCATGTTAAGAAAATTTTAATCCATCATAACTAGTAAAGTTAAGTAAGGATTGTTTTTAAAAATTCACAGAAAAGCATTTATAACCTTAACAACTAACAGAAAAAATTTCAGATTTTTTGTTCTTAAAGTAAGGTAATGAGAGTGTTTTGAACTTCGAAAGGTATTTCTGCCAACGTATCCCCTTAAAAACGGCTACAAATTTTTAAAGGAATATTGCCATATAGGACGAGGTTTTTGTGTTCTTTAATATTCTAAAATTAATATTTGCGTTCTACCGTTAGGAAACCAAAAACTTAAGAAAATGTCGAAAAATGTAATTTGGGTGGCGATAGATGGCAGCTGGCACGAGAAGGTGGCAACTCCGAAGAGCTGGCCGAGACCCAAGGAAATAGAAAACTAATACGGGAAAGTATGTGCCATTCTGTAGCACCACTAGTTTGATTTTCCATTCTTACTTAATGTAACTTGCAACTAGATGCTCCATGTTTGCTGACCACTGACGTAAGACTTACCGGCCTATAATGATGTACATATTCGCCATTCCCTTAACGTCCTTTACACTATTTAACAACAAAATTTAATCAAAAAATTTGAAGCCTTTTTTTTTGAAAATATCGTGTAAACTATCTCCAAAATTAAAATATCGGTTTCAAATTCCAGAGATCACGAAATCAGCCAGTACGATCGGGGAATATCAATTTTGGAGAAAATCGGCTGAACAGTTGCGGTAGCGCTGTGCACAGACGGACAGACACGTTTTCGATTCCGTCAATCGACTCTTCGGTATGAAGGACGCACAAAACATGGATTCTGGCTACACCATATTTTAGAGGATTTTTTCTATGTCTAGCAACTGGATTGGTCCATTTTTTCGTTACCAGGGCCCGGTAATAAGAGTTTTTGTGTCGATAATTCGCTATTTTCAGCCGCACGATTACAATACTTTGTCCTTACGTTAGTAAGTACGAGAATGTAAAAGTAGAGAATTTACTGTCGTCGTGAGCATTTTCTTGTTATTACAAGACTGGTCCTCAGGTGCCTGAAGTTTTGAGTAGTTTCCTAGCAGGTTTGAGTTTGATTGCTTTTTTGCGCTCGTTTATATTTGAAATGGCGGCATCGATGAATGTTCGTCACGAAATGTATTTGAAACATAAAGAAATATTGCGAGGAGAAATTTCGCGAGTTTGTTCCGATTTTCGGAAATATATGTAACGTACATTTATTTACTAATTTAGATAAGAAAGGACTGAATGTTAAACGATAAAGTAAAACTGAACGCTTTGCTCAGAGAACTTTCTGGCAGATCATGTCTCAAAATCGCTTCCATAGAACACCATTGACATCTCGAAATTGGATTGAAACACAATACAGGTAATAAAAAGAGTACTCAACGGATCTGAGAAAATTGTTTACCTACTTTGATTGCGTCCAGAATACGTAGAGAAAAGCTCTGTATGATGTTGTGATGAGCCACCATTAAAATGGCAATAGTCTGTTATTATAATAGAATATTGCCATTAAAATGGCAATATTCTATTATTATAAACTATTTCACCGCCATGTGGCTCCGAGCTCTAACGAACGGGAAAATCTCGACGTTACAAATTGGAAAACATGTTGACACCACTGGAGATCCGCCTTCCTTTCTAAAAGCTTCCGGGAATTATCCACAATTACCACGACGATATGTATAAGGACCGCCCAAGCTGCTGAGGGGGCGATTCTCTCGAAAGCCACTTCGGGAGTTCCCTCGAAAGCCATCCCAGAGGCAGTTCCGGCTTAGCAGAACCACGCCGGAGGCCCACACCTTATGACGAGAAGCCGAGCAGATGACGACGACGTCAGCGACGCGCCCTGCTCCGCCGCCGCTGCTGAGAGAGCAATGGATGGTTGGTGGAGCGATGTGGTAAGCAGCCCCCGTCGTCAAACTCGACTTCCCCACCTTCCTAACGTGTTTCTCATCTCTCTTCTTCCCTCTCTCTCTTCCCCACCTCTCACCACATAATGCAGTAAATAAATATTATTCGAACTCACAGTCATTTGGCTCATCATGACCCCTTCCCCCTCTCAATTCATAACAACCACCAATAAACTAACCACAGTACGCCCATTACACTTCCTGCACCACTCTGGGAATACGCTGGAACCGCTCAACTTCCGAGAAAGCGTAGAAAGGTTACCACAATGTTCATCTGTTGAGGACACTGAAATACATTTAGAATATAGCAACAAAATATTTCCACTATTTTAGCAGTCTGTTTTGTTTATTGTACAACAAGTAAAGTGTATCAAGTGGACAAAACACATAGAACATGAGACGTTTCAAAAATCACATTTCCAGCATTTCATTGCATTTAAATTTTGCAACCGTTTTAGATATTCTTGCCCGACTAAATATTAAGGAAAATACGGTTTTGTTAATAACACATATTGTAATGTTACAATAAACTATCAATATTTGACTATTTCTTTCCCACTTGGGCACGCAACACTCTCTCTCTCTCTCTCTCCCTCTCTCTCTCTCATCTCTCTCTCTCTCTCTCTATATATATATATATATATATATATATATATATATATATATATATATATATATATATATATAATGTTGGTATGAATATAAAAGCAAAACTCCAGCACCGTTGGACCGATTTCCATGAAAGTTGGCACTTCGTGTTTTTTCACCTAGGTTTGTGTGTTGTTAATTCTGTTGAATTCCACTACATAGCGCTACATATTCACTGCAGATCCACGTCAAATGCAACCTGCAACACTCTTGGCATTTTGAATATCTATCGTTAAATAACTCCCAAACGAGGCGTTTTAGGTCCTTAAAAACTAAAATTTTGAGCCCAAAGGCCTCAAAGAAACGTTTCTTACACCGCAGTCTATAGAATGAACTCTTCCTGAACATTCTTTTACATTTTGGCTGGTAAGACGCTTCCCGATATTACCTTACCTGCTCAGAGACGTGCAGAATCTGCAAGTAAATGTGAATGAGACAGACAGACAGACAGGGATAGGAGGGAGGGGGGAAGTGAGAAAGGATGATGGGAGGGGAAAGAGGGAGATGAAGGGCAGACCAACGTCTGCCAGGTTTTCCTAGCCATTTGCAAATATTTACACCGGCCTGAACAATTTACTATAATTCTTTCTATATATTTACGTAATTGATTTGCCCTGTTCCGCTTATAGATTTACTTCGTACTGAAATGTTTACTAGGTTGATTTTATTACCAATTATTTGTGGGTATCGACATGCAACATGCTAGATCTTACCTTCCTGTATGTGGACGTGATGTTTGTACAGACCCACCATTTCTGCAAGTTCTGTCAATTTAAAAATCTTTTCATTGATGGAAATTGACAACAAATTATCAACATTGTTCCAAGAAAATAAATTGAACATTAACAATATAATGTTTCAATACGGAATTCGTTCCGAGGTTGTTGAGGTTCATAACTTTTAAGTAGTCCTTCCTGAACAGGTCAAATCAAAGTTCGTGGGTTATTGCTATATTCGTGCGCATTGATGACTTCTCGGTAGAACTCATTGGAACGTTCATCGCGTTTTCGCTTTTGATACCACCTAGTTGATGTTGATGCTAATTTTATTGTTCCGCCTACCATAAAAACTTCTCAATGTCACCCGTGATTATGGTATTTCATCTTCGGTTGACTGAATAATTGTTCTAATTTACCATGCGTCTGCGAAATTTCCATATTCTACACCACATGTGGATATCTATTTGCGACTACCTAACGTTCAACACGAATTGTTGAATGCTAAAAAACATCTATGACTCTTCCCTATTCTAATTTCATTTCGAATATAAATCTATTTCAAATTCCAATTAATATTAAAAAACTTTTAACACCCTTACGTTTTGATATGACGACTGTCTGAAGTAATAGTCACGATCCCAAAATTGCGCGTCTAATCTGATGGCGATCGTATCGTACCAGCTGAGGTATCAACGCCCACATCTGGCGATCGAAATCAAATAATTTCAAATGATTACACCTCCACCACACATATATTGTTTCTTTCATTTCATGGGGTCATGGTCCTTCCCGTTCCGGCATGTCACATTTGTTCGTCTCCTCGAGGCTTATTTATTTACTGATCACATTGACTTAGCCCCCATTCTGTATACATAAATTGATTGATGATTGAACAGCATTCATATATTTACAAATATTCCGATTAATAATAACGGGGGCTTTCTGGCTTATCACAATAATTTTTGAATGGATAACCATCGTAACTCGCCTTATGAATTTTAGCGCGCCAATAAAGGGTTACAACATACCACTAGGAGCGCTACTTACTATACTGCGGTTTTTGTAGGAAGAGCTCTGAAGATAACTCAAATCCCATCTTCGCGATGGAATATGTCACGGCATTTCGCGTCTTTTCTTAGTCTTGCCGGTAGAAGTCGCATGATCGCAAGCACTGCTTCATACGGCCGCGATCGTGCGAAATCTAGCGGAACGACTTTAAATGATACGAAATGCCGTGACATATTCCATCGCGAAGATGGGATTTGAGTTATCTTGAGAGCTCTTCCTACAAAAATCGCAGTATATCATGGCGTCGTTGCCATGTAATCCTGTTCTTGAAACTACCGTAGAAAGTTTCAATATCCAAACTTTAGGTAATTTATGTTGAAACCTAAATGTCGATGTTATTGCATCACAAGAAAGGGTTTCACAGTGCCTTCTAACATTAAAAACAAGTTGTCATGAACTGATATTGAACGATTAGTTATGACCGATGTGTATTCCTGTGAATCGATTCCCAGAAAACATGTAGCTCTAGTTCATTTGTTAACATTAAATTTAAAATTACAATTGAATGACATTCTATAATTCGAAAAAATCGAGTCAAATTAAACATAAAATACTACATATTATTCAGTTGGAATGAAGTGCATGTAGCTGGAAATACGTGAAAGCAATTACCTTGAAATTGTTCTCAATTCTCATAACACATAGAACATTACCTATTAGAGAAGATCTTCAATATTTTTACCAATTTTTTTCTCGCCAATCAATCTCAAACGAAAAAACCAGAGGCCACATCCATCTTTCCTGGTTTTGGGCCTAAAGAAAGACAAACATGCACTATCAAGCTAACGTAAAACATTACATTTTAAATGAAAGTATCTTTAACCATTTTTTCATAATTATCATATTTAACCTAGAGATACTTTCCAAAAGCAGTTGCTCAATTATTAGAAACACATCTTTCAGGAGCTTGTATTTTCAGTTAACACACAGCTGCAACCAAATTAGGCAAGTATTCCCTAATTTGGGTACCATCAAATTAGATTAACTCAAAGCAAATCGATCCAAATTTTAATATTAACAGAAACAAATAACTATAGAGATTTCTAAGCCATTATCAATTGCTAGAGCATTACAATAACTAAAAATCAACTCTTTTTCACATAAACAAACAGGAGTAACAACCTGAAATCTTTTGGTGATACAAAGCTAATAACTACTGTTAAAAAATTCAACACTGCATAATCTTACCTTTTGTTACTGGCAAATTCAAACACATCTAATAAAGGATTAGTCCCTCTGAGCAACATTGGGATGGATCAGGCTCAATAAACCACTGTTAAATTCTTTGTATATATTTTTCGAGAGATATATTGCTATGTACATATTTATTAATTCATTGTGAGTTTGGTGGGCACTGTGAAAGGTTTACATCAAACTTACAATACGCATAATTATAACCAAAAGTAAAAAAAAATTGAAAGTTTACTTTCAGATCAAAAAACTCACAAAATGAAAAAAATTTTGTCATATTTTAAACAGTTTTGAAAATAATACAGGTGTCACCAATTCTCCCTGGTATGGAGGGGTTCAAATAATCCTGGGATAACCAGATACAACCCTGAATAACTAAGAAACTACAAAAGCAGAAATATGACTTCAAATACTCATCAAGGGTGGTACCGGTTATCTTGTTTGGTCAATTATTGACATACTATTACTCGTTAATCTACTATGAAGTTACATGCAATAAAATATATTTAAAAAACTATATGAAAGTTGTTTCTGTGCAATAAATTCAATAGACAACCTTCAATTGTCTTATAGGTTGCAGAACAATAAATTGATTTTTTTTCCACAACTACAAACAATATAGCTAACTGTGACAGCAATTCCAAGCTGCCATATCCTCCTTCAGTCCACCAAAGCACTATATTTTCCAAAAAATTGCCACCAATGAGCCAGCACAATCTGGATATGCAATTTTGTATGAATGTTCAAGCCTACTGTCATTAAAAATGCACTTTCCCAATTTAGGACGCATCACAATCCACTACCTATCAAAAAAACTGTATTAGTTATTTCACAACATATTTAACTTCGTGAGATACTTTTTATTTCTTCAAAGTCTAAAATATGTTGATGAAATACACATTACACATATTCAATAACTTGCAAACACCACCATTTACACCAGTTGGGCCTGCCACTCCTATTCAAGCATTTCCAGAAAAAACAGTCACATGAAACATTGCTTCTTTCTTGCTGAACTACTCACCATGTCAAAAATTCAATGTAACACTACATTTTGGCCAAGTGTTTTGGCACCACATGTACACAAACAATAT
The DNA here is from genome assembly GCA_031308135.1 of Acheta domesticus. Lineage (NCBI taxonomy): Eukaryota > Metazoa > Arthropoda > Insecta > Orthoptera > Gryllidae > Acheta > Acheta domesticus. Next base: position 143,208,627 of record JAHLJT010004567.1, on the reverse strand, counting down.
ATAAAAATTATATTTTAAATATTCAGAACAGAATTCCTTTCACCACCACACTTGGACACACTAAAATAACTTCATAAAATTTAAAAAAGTATCTTCATCACTTACTCCAGTCTCCACAGTATCTTGTTATATACTCTACCACACAATACACTGCACACACAGCCTGAAGTAAAATCAGATCAATGTAAATCAAGTGAACCCACGGTCTTTTGACACACAATTGGAAAATTATGACACTTGAAAAATAAACAATTTTTAAACAAATTATACTGGCAAGACCAATATCAAATATACTGTATTTAATTTTCAAAGTCAGATGCACAAAGTATTTTTCCAATGATTCATTAAATGTACAATTGAAAGCTGCACATCTTCAGAAAAACCTACACAAGTTAAGAGTGTACACACAGAACATTCATTCAAAATCTTCTGGTATAGATAGGTTGAATATCTAATTCCTTATTTGAAATGTCTATAGCTTAAAAGTACATGAAAAAGTTTTACAAGGAGATGGGGGCAAACAACAAGCACATAATAAATTGAAATAAAAGTATTGCATTTGACACAATTTACTTCCCACAGAAATGAGAAACTCGAACAGTTTATTAGGAGAAAAAATGCCAGTGTTGCCCTCACTATATGGGATAGCTAGCGGATTATGTACAAATGGTCAAAGCAGGAAATGAGAAGAAACAGAAGAACAAAATTCTATAAAATCTTAATTTGCCATTCTCAAAGTGAACACATAACTATCCTACTATTCAACACTCATGTAATGCACCCAATGTACTTTTCCATGTACCAGTACATCAAGTCCATGGCACAAAGAAATAATCACCAACTCACAGGCTGTCCTCGGACTTTAACCTCTTGTGTGGAGAGATGCCTTGCAAACGAGCATCATTTGGCCGTTTTGCAGCCAAACCCTTCACCTGAGTTGATGTGTCCTGCAACCACCTTACTTGGGTGGCAGGACCATAACCCTTCTCATTGCGGGCTGCTATCCTGAAGATGATAGCAGGCTTTGTCGTCATGTCAATATGCGCAGCGGATAATGAATTATTTGCCACAGTGCATTGGTTTGCAGGACCAGAATATACTCTAACAAAAGCTAACTGAGTAGGAGTACTTGACACGGTTTTGGTATCACCCTGTGCCTGTGAAGTAGCATTTCGAACAGCCAAATACACTGAATATTCAACTATTTCACCCGATGTGCTTGGAGGAGGTTCCCATGATAAGTGTGCTCCCTCCAGTGATTTAGATATTTTTATTGTTGAAGGTGCACCAGGGAAGCCAGGCAAACAGGTCTTAAAAGCAGAAACCTCACTCCAAGGCCCTTGCCCACAGGAGTTTATTCCTGCCACTCTGAACTTGTATGCTGTTCCAGGTTCCAAAGGCATTTTCTTACAGCGACTGTAATCAGGCAACGATTCTGTGGTAAACCCCCTACTGCTTTTGGGGATCAGTTGCTCTCCTTCAGGAGGAAGCAAATATGTTGTGACGGTGAAAGAAGTGCCTTTTGTTACTGATACATCAAACCATGGGGCAACATGACTCTTCGTTGGAGAAACAGTAGGAGTTTGTGATACAGAAGCTGGAACTGAGAGTGGTGTGCCTGTTGAGGGAGCCACAAGCTGAGAACTAGAATTATCAGGCAACTCTGGTTCATCCTTTACTCTACAATCAGCAGAAGGAGAGGGTTCTGTTTTGGGCAGTACACTGGGTGATGACTCAGTCTTAATTTCATTCTTATCCTCTGGTTTCACTTCCGTTGTAGCCTGATTGCATCCAAGAGCTGCTGTAGCCAGGGTACTCAAAGGATCAGTTTCCATTTCTTCTGATTTTATACTATTTAAAAGAGATTTTGCATCTTCATGCATATTAACATCAGAACCATTTGTTTCCTCCTTGGCTTTAAGCAACTCACCTTCATCTTTACTTCTCAACTCACCACTCAAAAGTTTCTGCTCCATGTTTATATCAACATCTTCTTTCTTGACACTAATCAGATCTGTACCTTCATTTGTTTCCATATCTACACATTTTGTTGCTTTTCCATCAACAGATGCACGTGACTGGTCTTCTACAAGATTTTCCTGGTTTCCAGGCTGTACATTCGTTGTATCATTTGTACGATCACCAAAACCACTGAACATATGTAAAGTTTGTGCTCCTTCATTGTGAGCACTTGTGAAGGAATCAGCAGCAGCTTGCAGGCTATTGGGGTCCTGGAGAGGATCTGGTTGTTCTTTCAAAGCTTCTGCATCAGTATTTTCAGGGATTCGAGTATTTTCTTCATCTTGTCGTTGCTGTTCATCACTCACCACACCTTCTAATGGAAGAGTTCCAAGATTTTGATTGGCATTTGTTTCTTCTCCTGTGCCATTAGCAGCTTCTACACCTGTTGCTGGATTTTCTTCAGTAGGTGTAGGCTGCTCTGCTCCAATAGCCGAGCCTTCAAATGCCTCACTTGCTCCTGCATTTTCGGCAGGTACTCCTTCAGAAGCATTTTCTCCTGCAGGTGCTGCAGAGTTCTCAGCAGATGGATCCAACAAAAACGCTTCTGCAGCTAAGGCTGCAAGAGCAGCATCATTAGAAACTGGAGGTTCAGCTGGAGTAACAGTGGCAGGAGCCTGTCTATTACGAGAGAGCATAACGACTCTAGGTGAAGTTGTAGATGAAGATGTTTCAATACCCTGAATCAAGTTTGTAAGTGAAGCAGCTGGCACTACCGTAGCTCCACTATTAACATTTGCATTCTGAACAGCACTTGCACTTGGCATTAGAGTAACCGTCTTCTGACCACCTGTTCCGGTGGTGACTTGCATGGTCAAAGGCTTCCCTCCTAAAGTAAGAGCTCTTTGCAAGCCTTGGGGAGGAACGGTTAACATCTGGGTTCCACCAGCAGGTTTGGAAGCAATTGTCACTGTTTTTGGAAGGCCACCTTGCTGACCAGGGACAGTTATAGTAATGGGTTTTCCTGCTGTCCCTCCTGCTACGGCTCCAGAAGAAACAACAATCATTTTTACTCCACTAGGTTGGGTACTACTTGAGGATACAGATGCACCAGTACTTGGACTAGTATTAAGAAGTTTCACTATTCTAGCTCCTTGGGGAATAGTTTTTGTATTTGCTCCTTGCAGAGTTGTCCCAGGTTTACTCTGTATCAAACTAACCTGTGGTACTTTAGCCACTGTCATTCCCTGGCTGGTCTTAACAAGTGTAACTATCTGAGGAGTACCTGTTGCACCTTGCGCTCCAGGTTTTTGGAGAATGATTTGTGGCTTCCCTTGAACTGTCTGAGGAGTTGCTTTAGCACCGTTCCTCCTGGCCCTGCCAATCTCACAGCTTGCCCAGCAGGAACAGCTCCAACTTTCACAGCGTTCGGAGTCTTTATACATATGGCACCACTAGTGTTTATTTTCTGAGTTGCAGCTGCAGCAGCAGCCAAAGCCTGAATCCCTGACATCTGACCAGTTTGATTTGCTTGGCCAGAATTAGACGCTGCAGCAACTGGTACAGCAGCAACAGTTGTGGCAGTTGTGGGGACGACACGCTTTGTTGGGCTAGTTAAACCAGTTGCTCCTACAATATGCAAGCCAGGCTGCCCTGCCACAGGTGCACGAACCCTTATGAAGTTACCAGTTCCTTTCACACCACCTGTGGTTGTTATAGGCAGGGTTGACCGAATGAGTGTAGTACCAGGGGCTTTCACTAAAGGACTCTGCAAAGTTGACACAATAGTCGTTTTAGGAGTGGCTTTAGGAGATGCTGATGCCTGTGTAAGTACCCCAGCTCCAGCAATTTTAGCAGGGGAACTAATAGGTGTAGCTACTGATGATGTAATAGAAGTCACATTTGATGTGAGGTTTTGGAATGTCGGAAGAGAATTCAAAGCTGAACTGACAGACTGGGCATTTGATGCATCTGCACTGCCAGATGATGCGAGTACTGGGGTACTAGAGTCATCAGTGGTCATGGCATTTGGAAGCATTGGCTCAGGGTTGAGTGGAGGCTGAGCTGGAGTAGGAGACGATGAGGCATTCTGCTCCAAGGCTGGTGAGGTTAAAGCTGTAGGAGCTGCAGAGGCAGGACTTCCCAATTGAGAAGCAGGTGTAATTCCTGCACCTGCTGTTGCAGGTGACTGAACTGAAGCAGGCGGTGTCAATACCAAAGGAGATGCCTGAGTTGTAGGCAAAGAAGCAAGAGGTGGTGGTGTGGATGTTGGAGCAAGAGGGGATGGCTGCTCATTTGTAGGAATTGGCTGAGTTGCTCCTGGCTGGTTAGGTGTTACAGGAGCATTTTTTGCCCCTGGAAGAGAAGCCAAAGCAGAACTAGGAGGCATGTCGTAACGCTGCATTTGAAGGATGTACGTATCAGCTGTAGGAGCACCTCCCCAGCACACTTCCAAAGACTGAGTTGAAGCTCTCACAAGTTGTACTCTCCCAGGTTGAGCTGGCACATCAACTTCCAGGTACCACAAGTCTTTACAACAAACTTGGTTATTCCACGCTTTGCGATATCCATCACGACCAGACCACACATATAAACGGGTGTGAATACCAACTGCACAGTGACCAGCCCGAGGACGCGGAATATTCTCATATGTGTCAACTGCCAGCTGCTCCCAACATAATTTCTCTAGGTTTAATGAAGCCAATGTATTTGTGCATTTCCACTCTTTCTCATGAGTTGCAACTTTTACATCATCCATAACAAGCGGAACCCACCCACCAAATACAAACATTCTATGCCCAATGAGAGTAGCACTATGAAGAGACCTAGGTAATGGGGGAATCCCCTTCACAGCAGGTTTATTCCAAGTCATTGTATCACATTCAAGAAACCACAGGTCACCCAGACGGCAACCACTCATTCCCCCATATATAACAAGACGAGATTTTTTTGTGGTTTTATCAGTGTATGCCACCCCTGTATGAGATTCACGAGGTGGAGGGGAGGTACCATGTGTTTGGGGAAGGTCCCAGGCTGTTGAGTTATTCCCCCTTAGTTCTAAAGTGTACAAATCATTCAAATACCGGGGAATATTATTTTTAAGGTCATCACTGTCATTTGCAAGACCTCCAAACAAATACACTTTATTATTAATGAGAGTAAAACTGTGACCAAGTCGAGGGCAAGGTGGTGCACCATGCTTTGGAGGACGGGGCTTCAGGCGCTTCCACTCCCATCGACTTGCCTGCAACTCATACAACTCATTTGAGTATTTTCCATACTCCACCATTCCACCAAACACAAGGATCCTCGTTCCATCCACAACAAAACCATATGCTGCACATCCTGGAGGAATGTCCCCTTTCGTAACAGGCACAAACCATTGGTTTGTAGCAGTATTGTAAACATGGAGCTCATCAACAATCCCTTCATTTCCACCACCAAACACAACCATTAAATCCTTGATGGCAACAGCTCGATGTCCATGCCGAGGTCTTGGTTGTGGTCCTGTTGGATTCGTCACTCGTTTCCACTTCATGGCAGCAACCACAACAAAATAAAATATAAGTTATTGGATTACAAATTCTGCATTAATTTTAAAAATAAATAAATTATTAAATTACAAACAAAAGCTTTATTGGAACCAAATATTTTTGAAGTAAAACTTTTTTTTTTGGTTCCATCAAAGAACTAAAAATCACAATCTTTAATTAAACAGTAAAAGTTTAATATTACTACAGCGAAAACCTGGTATAAGAGTTTCACTTACAGTTAACTGTATTTGTGGCACTTTTTCGCAAAATCTCATTCCTTCCGTCTCTCTTATAAAAGGGTTTTGCTGTAGTATCAACAGTTAGGAATGCATTTCCTAAATATTTGAGCAATTCCTTCAATATATATGTAATATTAAGGTATTTCCTCACCTCACACTGCAACTGCTCCACGTCACCTTCACAAGCACTTGTCTCCATGTCCCCCATGCAGACCCGAGGGTCTGCTTCTACCATCACCTACCAACAAAAATGACATTTGGTTTACATAGTAAATTTATTAATGAATTACAACACACTGACGATTATGAAATTGGCGTTGCTCATGATAAAATGACACTATAGAATATGAATTAATGTTTGAAGTTTTGAATTACAATGTTGACAGCAATACATATGATAAGCTAATTAATGAGTAGTGAAGAAAGTAAATATTTCAATTAATTACCTAACTTTGAATAGAATAACTGGATGGTGACAGGATCAACAACATTCGCTCATTATTTACTAATAATTGTTTAATTATCTTGAAATAATATTCCTCCACAGAGCCAGTTGTAACATTTGCAATTCTAATATATATATATATATATATATATATATATATATATATATATATATATATAATAAATATATATAATAAATATATATATAAAATAAATATATATATAAAATAAATATATATATAATAAATATATATATAATAAATATATATATATAATAAATATATATATATAATAAATATATATATATATAATAAATATATATTTATTTATTTATGTCAAAAGTTAAGTTAAAAACTGAGCATGATATGCTAAGGAGAGAAGTGTATTCTGTGCAGGTTTTCTTAATTTTGTGATCCCTACCTTAAACCATATTCAAGATGAATTCTGAATACAGAAAGAAGTGTGTTTCATGGCAAGAATTGTTAAAAAAATATTTGCTCTGATGTAATAAAATCTATTTTCAGACAAATCAGCTAGAGATTTGGTTTCTTATCCTTCATCATGTCCTTGAAGGAATATACTTCTGCCACGACAACATGGAGAATGATTATTTGAGCAAACATATTTCCCACTGAACCCTACAATACTTGCATGATAATGAAGTTACATTTATGTCCAGAAGCAAAAGAATGGGTCATCTCAGTATTAGCTCCAGGGATCAGAAAAATTGGATGAAAAACCTGATCAAGATTGAGGACACTGACCCAGAAGATGAGGTACAATATTTGTTACAGGTGGTTTGGAATTATAGTCCAAATGGTAAAAAATATACCAAATATCATTGTTAAAATTAATATAAAAAACATACTATAAGCTCAATATTATAAATTGTATATTTATATATTAATTTTCTAAATATATACTTCAGCAGCATTACAAGTTCATTACACATAAATTTCTTTTACTTTCCTGAAGTAATAATTACTATTATTTCTAATAGTTTAAAATCTTTAAATGCTCCTCACACAAAAACGCTCACTTTATTTGCAATGGTCATTCACTACATGTGCAATGTAAATAAAACAACAAATATCAATTCAATCATATTAATTAAATTATCGAAGGAGAATATCAGTTTAATTGTGTTGGGTCAATTGGGTACAAGCCTTATTGTTCGGTAAGAAAGGAGTCACCGCATATGGGGATATGCTTGGATCTTCTTTGCTATAATCCTCTCCATGATCTTCTCCAGTGCACTTTGACAAGCTGATAGTCTCAAACTTTCTTGACCAAAGTTCCTTTCTTAAATATTCACGTAACAGCAGCATATTTCCAAGACTTTGTCCAACAGCTACCAGCTTCCATTAATTCTAGGGATCTGGTTAGCTGTGGTGGATACTTCTTTAGAACAATTGTTGGAGTGCAGTCTGGGTCAGTGGCAGAACATTAATCCAGAGTTTGTAGAATCTGAGAATTTTCAGTATCTGAAATTGTGATGTCTTTGCAACACATTTGATAGATCATCTATTCTGCCATGTATGCTTCTGAGAAACTTGCAAACATCTTAGCTATTCACTGTCAGATTATTTTGCCATCATTTGTAATACATTCCAAGACTTGTCAATGGATATAAGAAAAGAACAGTTTAACAATGTCATTTTCTACCTAGTGTTTTGCACAAATTCAAGGTGATCATTTTGTTCTATAGCTGGCGTCAGTACTGGAAGAAATTATATCTTAATTGTTGATCAAAAGATAAAACCAAAAGTGTTTGTCCAACTCTAATTGGTTTAAGAATTCTTTGAATCAGATATGTATTATTGTAGAATTTTATGAATGCTGTATATATTTCTGACTTTGCAGATACCTAGTTTTCCAACCATGTTATAGTGATATTGACATCCACCAAAAATTAAAGCATGTTCTTTCGTTACACAGGTTTTAACTAGTTCTGAAAATAACTTTAGGCAGATTCTTGCAGCCTTGACATTGGGGATTGAGGCATGTAAACAGCTCCAATTGTAATTTTAATTCTACTTATGTATATGCACCAAAGATTTTCTACTGACGTGTCATGGAGATCATCTCAAGATTTAGCGTAAATATCAAATGTTCCATTTCCAGGCACTATTTACATCATTCAGCCACCTTCTCATCTCACTACTGACACAGTGAGGGAAGTTGAGAAAATTAGTTTTATCTGCTTCTGGCCAAGTCGGTTTCATTTTTAATGTTTGAGTTGACGACTTGGGTTTTCAACATTAATAAGAATTTTGATCTAAGAAATGATATATTAGTATATGATTTTTGATGGAGTTATTGAGATCTCTTGCAGCCATATCCTTGTGTTAGTAAAAAAATAAAGCCAAAGATGTCAAAACGATAATTTAAATTTAATTGAAATTTTAGTCCATGATATCTGCCCTAACAGCAATTTATAAGTTAATGTACCTTCAGAAATTCAATCTCTGCAGTTCCAAATTTCGAAATCTTACTGACCTTGCTAGTAAATCCAGCAACAACACTGCTCAGTATGAATTAAAGTTTTGTGGATTTTTTCATTTCTCAACTACCAACATGCCACAGTAATTTAATCACTAATGGGCAGAGGCGTATCTACGGTATGGCAGACACGGCACGTGCCATGGGCGCCACTCACAAGGGGTGCTGTTTAGAGTATACACACTGAAACAAATAACAATTTTTGAAGTAACCCAACAGGGGCGCAAAAGCTATGCTTGCCATGGGCGCCTGAATACCTAGATACTCCTCTGCTAACGGGTAAAGTTATTTACTTTATGCATGTGACTGAAGTTTTATTTTTAGAAAAATATGATAAGAGATGAAAACAATTAGGAATTAGTAGTAGAGCACAATCTTCTAGTGCCATATACAAATAATTTTTACTGAGAAAGAGGGGGGAGAGAAAGAAAGAAAAAAAAATGAAACAAAATTAATTCCGTAGTTGATGCATGGATGCAACATTTCTTAGAATTTTCATTAAGTAAGTATTGAAATAAAGATTACAAAGTTGAAGAGCTGAATTATTGATATTCCTGTTAATACACTTCCACAAGCCATAAAACAATATATACCTACAATTTTCCAATATTTCTGTGGTCACGGGTAAAAGTTCTGAAGTCTATTTTTGGTGAAATTGGGTTAAGTACTAAAACTACAAATTAAGTATCTATATTTTATTTTAGTAAAATGACTGAATTCACACTGCCTGCTTAACAACAAAAAACATTGGGGAATATAGCTTAATCAGCATACAACTCAATAATCTAACCCTTGTTTTCTTCAAACTAAGAATTTTGACTAAGAACTTTTACCCCATGACCACCAATTTGTCGTTTCAAACATTTTCTTTTAAATTTAGTATGCTTACTCTTTTACATCCTCTTTGCTATTTTCTTTAGAGAACAACAGTAATTTTAATTTCATGTATTTCATAATTACTAAACTCTATTAAAATTATAAATTGTCTTTCTTGACATCAAAATAATATTTTTTTATCGTCCGACATCTAATCAGGATCCTTCTTATTTTATAAGCATTGTCAGATTTTCCAAATAGCACAAGAAGTCATATTTACAATAAAATAAACTAACCATGTGTGTTGTAAACAGTAATTAGGTAGTAAGTACTTATAAGATAACTGTAATAACACAGGACCTTTTATAGAGTAAATAATGGCATATTGTTCAAAACCCTCAGCTATACTCAGAATAAGACAACCCTCTGTAGAAGATATACCATCTTCAATAAATAGTAAAAAAAAAAAAAAAAAAAAAAAAAACACCCACAGAATATTCACAAAGAGTAAATATATGACAGCCCCTTTCTTCCCTTGAACACATTGTAGTAAACAAAACACTGCTAAAAGATAATTCCACCTTCAAGCAGGGAAAACTTTGATCTTGGTTGCAATTATCAAGACAGAAATGTAATTCAGTGTTCTGAAAATATTAGGCTAATAAGGGAAGCAACTAATAAAAAACTCCAAATCCATGTCTTCCAGTGTAGTTATATATATATATATATATATACACACATACACACACACACATATACACGAAGTAAACAATCTTATGCGTTGCAAACATTTTAAAAATGGAGAAAAATGGGATATTAATAAAAAATAACACTTTAATACATGATCTATGGCCCAGTGTTTCATTGCCTTGGTTGTGATTAAACCAGGCTATAAAATTTGAAATGAAAACTATTACTTTTTTTAATAGGAAATTCCTTTATTAATAAATAATTTGAACTCTCTGTAATTTATAAACGCCATATATAAAATTTTGTTTCGATTTCTCTACTTCCAATATTATTCTATCAGAAATGTTAATTGTATTAATGGCACTTCTAATTAATATTTGAAATTGAAACAAGTTCTTAAAGCAGACTGAATGGTCTATGATAGTTCCTTCCACAATTAAGAATTTACATACCACTATCAAGAGAATACAATTTAAATAATATAGTCTATAACAATTTTGAACTCCATTGCTTAGAAAAGTATTACAGTTGTTCAATTTGATAAAAAAATGTAAAATTAAAATGAACTTAGAAAAAAATCTTAGTTATATTATGCACTTCCAATAATGTCAATGAACACAACAAACCATTACTGAAGAACAATATAAATCCTAACACCTTTTGGAGTACTCTGAAATAGCACATGTTGAAATGGTAAATAGTTGCCCGGCATTTCCTCACTTTACAAGCCCAGAGAGCAAGAGCAGATCAACAACAAATCAACAATTACTTGGTTTATACAATTCATCAGCCGCTGTTTCACAGAAACACAAGTAACTATTCCGAAGCAAGATCCACAGGAATATATTGTACCATGATATACCAAAAAATGATCATAATGATTTTTATTAGCAACGCCATCTGAAACTTCACACCTCATTTCAACATAAAATCATAACTGACACAATGGTGGTAGTCCTTTTGTTTAGTTTTGCTCATTGAAGTGGTGCAGTTAATCAATACTGACGCTTACCAATACCTACATCAACATCAGCATAATGGTTGAGACATATTTCAAATATTTCCTTTTTAACACAGTTCACTGGCAGCTAAATCTTCTGAAAAGTAATTTTTCAGGAACCAATGTTGAAAATGAAGACACTATATAATAAAACTGCATCTCTCCATGACAAAAGGGGTTGTTGAAGTGAAATTTATTTCAGCCATGTTAGCCACTGTTCGTAATATAACCAATGCCTTCAAAACAAAAATTCAGGCAATTTAAATAATATTTACAGAATTATAATCCACCATTTCATTATTTTTAGTCTTGAAAATTTTTCTCACTTGTCCCTACATGAAACGTCACAAACAACCATCATTATTATCCAAAGAGTGAATGGGTACAAAGAATAACTTGTTTATTAATTTGGTACTTTAAATATTCTAACTGCAAATTTTTGTCTCTTATGAATGCGCAGTTCACCTAATATCACAATAAAACATTTGGGTAACAACAGTTTGGAACTAAATGATGTACATATTATTGATGCTACATGTAATAGGTTGCAGCAAGTTGCCACTAATGTTGAACTAATTACTGAAAAAAAATGTTCAAAAATGAGAAAATTTTAAAATTCTTATTATTTGTATATACCTCATTAAACAATGTATAAAATTATGTAGCTTAAAAAGATAAGTACACTACACGAAAATAAGTACACTTCCCAACTAATAGCTGTACAGTTGTTTACTTTCAAACAATCATTATAATAATTTCCAGAGTGCCATCATGTTTAGTAAGCAAAAAACCGCACATATATTTCATTACCCATAAAAAAATGACAATTTTTATACTTCTGAAGAAATCCAGGTGCTTAATTCCAACTGCATTATTTCTATAACAATGCACTAACAAACCAAGTGACAATAAAGATTGCACTACTTGACATTAGAAGTACAAAACTCTGGGTGGTCTTACAGTTTTATTTAAAGAAAAATTAAGGGAGAAAAAAATCATTAAAAGAACCATCAATTTTGACTCAATATAACTGTTTTAATTCTGTTAATGACTATTTATCCTCACATAGATTTTAGGCAACTTTTAACTAAAGTCACCACTACGTGCTCTTGAACAGTTATTTATAGAAACTCAAATAGGATAACAAGCACTACCTCACTAGCAGACAGGTCTTTTCTCCTACTGGTAGAACTGGAGTCCAAATCAAACTTTTTGTCCAAAAGACCAACAGTCACTGATCCCTTAAACACAACAATAAAGTGTCTAGTTAGAATTAATAATTTTACTGCATGTACTATTTTTATATCAAATATTTTCAGGTTATGTGCTTTTTAATTAATGACAGTTACTGACATTTAGCATTAATTTATTACATTTTCAGGAAATGCTAGTACAGAGAAGTATCATATGAATAACGGAAATTTATGTACTAAATGAAGATACAAACAATGCAAGCATGCATACACACTCTTTCATTTCTCAGGTCCCTGTGAAGAAGATGCTCCACTGAAGAGCCAGTAGCTTGCTTCAGATCATGGGATAGTCGATGTGGACTGCGCATCACAACTTCTGGGCAACTGTCACCATATCAGGTGCCCCAACAAAAGTAAATCATCCCCAAAATTGAGGCAAAAATACAAACTTCTTCCTTCAGCCAGGATGCTACTGAATTATCTGTAAAAACAGAGATCTCATCTCATCTTGACAATTTTAATCTCAAAAATACATTTATGCTGCAACAAAAAATCAACTCAGTACAAGTGTTGGCTCACTAACATGACAAACAACATGTTAAATGTCTCACAATTTATCTTATATCATTGAACATACCTTCGTTGTACATAAAATTTCTTTGAAATGCTAGTTCTGACCGCCTCTCACTGCTGAAAATTCTTCACCATACGTGGGGATCCCCAACAAAACAGTACCATTCTTGAATATACTTTCTTCTTACGCTTCCCATGAGCAGTACACACAATAAACTCCATAAGCTCTCAAAAATTTAACATTTGCGGGCAGTAAAAACGCAAGCTCTAATCTAGAACGCCACAAATTTGAGGTGAAGTAGTCGACAGTACCCTTTTCTTTACGGCGGATGGGTTCGGAAGATCACAAGATTTTGGTATTCCAGGGCAATTATGCACTATGCGCACGTTCATAAGTATTTAATATCATGTATAAACAACACCTGTCTTCTGTCTTCATAAATTTCACCTGTTTTACCCAAATGGCGGCAAAACGCACATACATCCACCATAGAGCGCAACGAGACAAACGACAACAGCAACGCGCTGTTGCCAACATTAAAACAGAACGCGTTCAGATAGTTTAGCGTTGAGAACGATCGATCACCAAACTAAAAAGATTGAGGAAATACATAATTATGTTGAGGCATGATTACAACAAATTATATTTAAAAATTAACAAATAAAAGGAAAGGAAATTTCAGAAAAGAATGTCTTTAATATTGGAAACATTTTATCGCTTTGTAATTAATGATGAACGTGTTTTCTTGTTACCACAAAACGAATACGTTACGCCGAGAGTGCTGTATTGCAGACGCTTACAAGAACGCACACCGAGTTAGCAACATGGACGCACGCACGCGCCAATGTGGCTTCTGACAGGACGCGAATAGTCCGGCGTAGGGATAACCTGAATTTGTAGGTTATAAGAATTGGTCATATATCAATCGCTGTCTTTCGGAATATATGACACTTGAAAGACGATATAATGAACTGCACATTTTTTAATGTTCATAGTCTATTGCTATTTTGAAGAGCATTGTCAATATTGTACTAAATTAATCGTGAAAAATTGACGAATCTTCAGTCCAGAATATATTGTCGTACTCTTCTGGAAATAAATGATATTTATTGGAAGTTGACAACATTGTCACTTAGTCAAATTCAAAATTCCATTATAAAAGTGCCATATTCTTGCAGTATCAAATCGTTAGTATTACTACAAACTTATTTTCCCTATTATACATTTTATAGTACCTCAGGGTCCGGCGCCAAAATCTCAAGGCACACCAAAAATGTTGATTGTGTATACAATAAAGGAATCATTTTTCAATTTATATCTTTAATAAGAATTTGTTTTGGATCTAAACGAGTCGACTCCGACGCCGCGAGGTCGGTCAACGAAAGTGAACGAGTAACAACGGGAAGGCGGGCATTCTGTTTACATCACAATACTGAAGCCTCAGCTCCGGGTGATGGAGGCATGGTGGAGGGGGTGTACGAAAAGCATAATTTTAATTTGCAGCAGGTTCAGTAAATGTGCCGTCATTTGAACCAGCGTCGGGCGCGCTACCTTGTGTGAAATTTTGGTAATATGACTATTTACAAACTATGGTCTGATTAAAGTAAGTTGGTGATTGACAGTTGTGATTCTAAAACTGTAGCTTCATACAATATGAGTGTATGATTTGGGTACTTTAATTAGTATTTATTTCAAGTGTTTATTTTCTTGGCCCGGGATCACGTACTCAGTGGTAGGCAAACTGTCAACGTCGCTCGCTTCCGTTCGCAACTGTCAATTACCAACTTAGTTTAATCGGACCATACGTGCTACGTAGCTTGCCATGTGTATGTAAATATTTTGGTTGCAAAAATACTTATTTTTATTATTTTACTTTCTGTCTGATCACGTAATAATCATATAATTTCTGTCGGTGATAATATAGTTTGTTAGTGGCCGTGTAATGTTCCTGAGGTGATTTATTTTTGACTTTAAAATTATATATTCAAAGTGGGCAAAATATTAGTAATTTAAAATATAATCTGGCAAATCTTTAAAATCAATTAATAGTTTTTGGAAGATAAATGTATTGAAATCAAACAATGATAAAACTATATTAATCAATTTCAAGTTTCTTCACCTAACCAAAACATTTAAGTGGAACAGATTATGAACCAGTGAATCAATCTGTCATACGTTTTTAGGAATATTCGTAGATCAAAACGTAATTTACAGTAAACATGTTGACACACTTTATAATTACTTAAACTCTGAGTTATTCCTCTTAAGATACTTTTCTAGATATCTGGAAAAAATTGGCTTTGTTTCAATCTATTCAATAGGGAATTGAAATGTGGAGAGGTACAAAACAAAACAAATGTGGATAGATAAATGGTCCTACAAAAGATGTATCAAAGGCATTTTCAAACTGAATTCTATACAGTTCTGTAAAGATTTCTTTAACAAATATGAATTATTGACCATTGTAGCACTCTACTCTTACAAAGTATTACTGTTGTTGAGAAATAATCAGAATCAATATCTTGTGAGTAATAAAGAGATACATAACTATCACATTAGAGGACATAGGGACTACCAAAGGATTTACACAAGCAGTTCTTCAATTAACAAAGATCCATTCTGCATTTTTTAATAGCTTTTTATTAATCTCCCAGTTAACTTAAAATCAGTTGGTAATACATGCTTCAAAACATTGCTTAAAATGTCTTCTTATTCATGTGTGTCCATACAAGACATAGGAATGGCTTTAACATTCTCTGTAATAATTAAAAACATAACTTCTGCAAGAGTCCCCCTCCCCTGTTGTTCAGTTCAATATGGCAATGTATTTTAGTAATGTAGTAAATAATCTAATTGTATTTCAGGATATTGTAAGCACTTACATTTATTTTTAACATTAATATATTCGAGTTATGAGTTAACTAAATTACTTCTGTAAGATAATGAAATTACTCATTGTAATTGTAATTTCATGAATACATTTGTCACCTGCTACTAGTTAATTAATGTAATGAATTGTTAATGTTCTTTTTAATTTGTTACTTATACTTTTGGATATTTTAAACAAATATAAATTATTTTAATGTTTATTATAAGCACTTACACATAATATTAATTATGTAATTTATCAAGTAAACCATTTCAATTATTATACTAATTGTTTATGTAATTGAATTTAATTCTTGCTATAATTTAAATTAATTAAATGTTTATTGTAATGATATATATATATATATATATATATATATATATATATATTTTTAACATACATTTTTTAACAAGTTCCTGTAAACTAATTAAATTATTACTGAAACTTAATATAGTTCTAAAAAATGTAATTATTGTAAATTAAATTTAGTGCTAATCAGGCTTTGCTTGATACTTTTGTAAATTAAGTCTTTAAGCAATAAAACTATTATTATTATTATTATTATTATTATTATTATTATAAATTCAGTTTGAAACTTAAAGAGTCTCATTAACTTTTAAGAGCAATATTTGCTAAAACATGTGCTGGCATAATGGTAGGATGTATAAAAATGCTGTACAAATTTTATTAATTTAATATTAAACACATGGAGTGCTGATAGAACGCAGAAGTTATGCTAGTAGACATTATGGATCCAAATTATTCAGTAAAATTGGAAATTCTGCTAGATCATGTATTCCTTATTTGTATTAAACGACATTTTGTCAATATAAATCATCATCCTCTTCAGGATTGAGGTGTGATTACCTGTTTAATTGACAATACCTATATAAATTTAATACATAGGACAAAATTCAGGCTTTAAGGTTTTTCTTGATGATTATATGGTTTTTATACAATATTTTTGGTTGACTATTTGGCTTTTTTAATGATTGGGTTACTAAACATAAGACAATTATATTTTCGCCAATCCTGAAGTGTTGAAGCTTTTGAAGTGAGGCTTTTGAAGAAAAAATATTCTTTGTCACTTGAATTTTTTTTATTAAGTGCATTCTTTGCATAATAGGAATTTATTGACGTTTCTAATATATCAAGAGGACGTATTCTAGCCTTATATAGCTTATGTCGCATTTCTAGTTCAACGGCTTGCAGTTACCCCCAGAGTATACCCATCGGAGCGAAGATGAGTGAATAACCGTAAGTCTCACTAGATAGCGTGCCCGTCGCTGGTTCGAGTGACGGCACGTTCCCGAAGCTGCTGCAAATTAAAATTATGCCTACGAACGTCGGCAGCTATTCATATTCGGCTCATCACGCAATTCTGCGACATCACGTGGTGAATGAAGAATCGGATCGGCCAATAATAAAGGCATTGTAAAGAGGGGGTATACTAAGTCGTCAATTTGGTTCATCGTGGAGTGCGGCAACCCAAAGAGATCTGGCGTCTGGCATTACCCGCGCAACTCCTCTTGACCGATGACCTTGCTCCCCCCTCCCTTGAGCATAAACAGTTGAAGGACAAAAGCTCGCAGTGAGCACTGATGACAACATTCCAAACACATCTTCATTGACGTGTGATACAATGAATTCAATCTATTCACTGTTGAAATCGAGAACTTCTGGTCGTATTTTTCTCAACAAAATCTAAAGAAATTGCCGAAGTAGATCTAGATCCATCACAGGAGATACTTCGAACTCCTGAGAAAGTTAGAACTCAAATTATTGAGAAAGTTGCGAAATTGCGACTGATATTCCAGATTGGCATTGCTTCATACAATCTAGTGGCCGATGTAGAAACTAATACCCCCATAATACCGTACAACATACTAATACCCCCACCCTACATACCCGCAATTCTCCAAGCCATCGGTGAAGATAAGTTGCGCCATTAATACATGGAATACATTTTTCAGCACCTATATGGGGAGTTCTGAAAACTTCGAGAACGCAAGAATAGCTTATAACATTATAGCAAGTACTATTAACTGAACTTGGCCACAGATTTTTAAATTGTTTTTAGTCAGATCTTTATATATATATATATATATATATATATATATATATATATATATATATATATATATAGAGAGAGAGAGAGAGAGAGAGAGAGAGAGAGAGAGAGAGATTTTCCAAATGGCACAAGAAGTTATTATTTATTTATTTATTATTTACGTCAAAAAGCAGTTAAAAATTGCGTATGACGAGGTATGGGGAGAAGTGAAATTTGTGCACGTTTTCATAATTCTGTGGTCTCTATCCTAAACCATATTTTAGTCGAATTTTGAATACAGAAAAGAGAGTTTTTTTTTCGAGTTTTGTTGACAAAATATTCGCTCCTATATAATAAAATATATTTTCAAAGGTAAATTAGCTATAAATTCCTGCCCTGAACCCTCATGTTCTTCATGAAAGAATAATACTTTTTGCCGCGATAATATGAAAAACGATAATTTGAATAACTATATTTCCCACTGAAATTCAGAAGACGTGCACAAATAATGAAGTTACATTTATGTCCAGAAGCAAAACAAGGGACCATCTCAGCATTTGCTCAAGGATCAGGGAAACTGGACGAAAAACCTGATCGAGATGGGGGCCATCAACCCAGAAACTATGGTACAATACTTGTTACAGGTTCTTTAGAATTATACAGTCCAAATGATAAATAATTACATTAACTATCATTGTTAAAATTAATTCTACTTTCCTTTTTGATGCTCGGTATAGTCTCGAATTGTATAGAAACAGTTATGCAGCAGAAAAGATTTTACTTGGGACTTAAACTTTTCTATTGAATTTAATCGTTTAATGTCTTCTGGGAAAGTGTTGTAGAGTAATGTACATGAATTGTATGGGAATTTTTTGTAGTGAGCTGTTGATACTGCCACTTGGTGAATATGATTACTACGTCGTGTGTTATACTTATAGACATCGGCGTTTGCTGAAAATATATTCCCGCCCTTATGTAAGTCATTTTTGACAAAAACTACTGATTCGTAAATCAGGAGACAAGGTAATGGTAAAATTCCTAGATTAATAAAGAGTGACTTACAAGAATCACGTGGGTTGGATTTGCTTATTATTCGTACAATTTTTTTTGTAATCTGAAAGTCTGTGAGCTATAAGATGTGTTTCCCCAAAATATTATGCCATATCTCAGGAGGGAGTGAACATTGGCAAAATATACACAACGAGCTGTATGAAGGCTGACGGAATTTGAAAGAATTCTGAACGCGTAGCATAATGAACTTAATTTTGTGTTCAATTCATTTAAGTGGGCATTCCATTTGAGGTTTGACTGAATTGATAGACCTAAAAATTTTGTTACATTAACATCAGTCAATGGCACACCGTTCATTTTCAATGGAGTACAGAATTTTTTATTTGATATGGAAAACTGCATTGAAACTAGTTTTATTTTCATTTACTTTTAATTTGTTATTACGGAACCAATTTCAAACGTCTGATATTGTACTATATACGGTTTCTTTGTTGCAAAGAATATTTGTATCATCCGCAAAGAGAACTGTTCTTCCGTTTCGAATCGCTAAGGGCATGTCATTTACGTATAATAGGAAGAGAATAGGGCCTAAAATCGATCCTTGCGGGACTCCACGTACAATTGGCAAAGAACCGGAAAGGTGTGTACATAAAGTTCCATCATTCCAGTAAGGTATTTCTACTCTCTGAGATCGTTGTTTAAGGTACGAACATAGCCAATCTAGAGCAATACCACGGATTCCATACGAAGGTAATTTTGAAAGTAAAATGTTATGATCAATGACGACAAAAGCTTTTGAAAGATCTAAAAATATTCCAATAGTTGCTTCGTTTTGATCCAATGATGAGGCAACATCCTTAAGAAAAGAAAAAATGGCTGTTTCCGTAGATTTTGATTTCCGGAATCCATGTTGTCAATTTGAAAACGCGTCGTGTTTATTGAGGTTGAAAGGTTTCCATTCGCACATAAAAAAGTCTCTCTAATATTTTTGAAAAAACTGACAAAAGAGAAATTGGCCGATAATTTTGAACTTCATTTTTGTTGCCTTTTTTGAAGAGCGGCTTAATCTTAGCTGTTTTAAAAATATTTGGAAAAATTCCGGTGCATAAGGATGCATTAAATATGTGAGTTAACGGGTGTATAATGGCTGGCGCGCACGTCTTTAATAAACAATCCGGAAACTCATCTAAACCGGCCGAATATTTATTTTTTAATTTACCGATTATTTTGAGAATTTCATAGGAAGAGGTTTCGGAAACGAACATAGTGTCTAAGATTTTTTGGGAAACGTCAGATGTTGAATTTTGTGTCTGAAAACCCTTAGTGAGATCGACAGCAATTCTCAAAAAGTATTGGTTAAATTATGGTATATTATATTAAAAATATATTATATTAAAAATATATTATTATATGGTATATTATATTAAAAAATGGTATTGGTTAAAGTCATATTTACAATGAAATAAACTGACCATGTGTGTTGTAAATAGTAAGTGTAAGTAAGTACAGTAATAACACAGGACCTTTTATAGAGTAAATAATGGCATATTGTTCAAAACCCTCAGCTATACTAAGAATAAGACAACCCTCTGTAGAGAATATACCATCTTCAATAAACAGTAAAAAAACAAAACAACAGAATATTCACAAAGAGTAAATATATGACAGCCCCTTTCTTCCCTTGAACACATTGTAGTAAACAAAACACTGCTAAGAGAGAGAGAGAGAGAGAGAGAGAGAGAGAGAGAGAGAACAGTTTACAGAGCGATGTTTCGGTGTATTATTTTTCCCCATCTTCAGGCTAGAAATAATAAAGTAAAGGAGATAGAATCCAAATACGTTGAAAAGAATATGAAATGTAGTTACAAAGGAAGATATTAATGAAACAAACATTGTTGGGCTGAAGTCTAGTGTAAGGTACCACTTAAGGAAGTCGTTCAAATCGGCATTTCGCGCATCTTCATATTTTTGCAACTGCGCAGTTTAAATATTAGAGGATTTCTTATAAAGTTCTTACTTAAGTGACTTCTTATAAAAGTATTGGTAACTATGCGGTGGATAGACTCAAGGTTGTTTAAAGTGAACGCGAGGGCCGAAGGCCCGAGCCTCGCCGTGATTTGGATCCGGGCGAGCGAAGCGAGAAAACTTGCCTTCGTAAGTAATTTGGCATTATAATGCGGCGGAGACAAAGCGTATGAGGGCTAAAAAGTTTATGAACCATGAAAATCGCCTATCGGTAAGTTTTATTCATTTCGCATCGCTTCTCTAAGGGTGTACCGTACACCCTACTTTAACCCATTGCTGTACTGAAATGTGTTATTCTAATGACGAATGGTACTCATCACAGCATATAGAGACTCACCACTTCAAACAATGATGAAACAAAAATACTAAATAAACAAATATATACATATGAACAGTAGAGCGTGCAAAGCACGTACAGAATGACTGTTACAAAGAGCACAATGCAACCAATCAGTTAAAACAGTTGTAAGGAAAAGGGGGAGCGGAGAGGCTTCAAAATACGTTACACGAGATAAAACAGAGAACATAATTTTGGGTTATAGACCGGAAGCCAGCAAGAAAATCGATGTATGATAAGCTCAAAGCTAAAACTTTTTGAGACGTTAGCCAGTGTTATGAAGAACACTGGAAACGCAAGTATGGCGGCCTGGAGGTGTCGGCGTTGCGCTGCGCAATTTTTTAAATATGTCAAAAAAAAAAAATCGGCCATTGGGGAATGAGTTTACAGCTAATTCTAGTTGTGTATTGTTCGTTAGAAAGTCAAAATGTGAAGGAGTTGAATGCCATACCGAAGCGGGCATAAAAAAAATGACACTTTCAATTCAGTATGGCGGACAGTTCGAAACGCCGAAACCGATGCTAAATTTAATCGTGTTCACTTTAGCATCGATTTCGATTGCTTTCAACTGCGACTGCGAGAGTTCCGCCACTTGGCATATGTTCACGCACTTGTCCAGGTTTAAATCGTCTTCACGCAGCAAACGTGTTTTGAAGTCCTGATCAAGAGTGTCCTTCATCAGACTATCGCGTAACGCACCGAACCCGCACGGACCACTCAATTTCTTTAAGATCTGTTTAAGACTGTTATGAATGACGAAAAACTCTCACCAGATTGTTGCACACGAGTGAAAAAGATATGTCTGTTTACTCTTTCGTTTGCTTTAAGCGTGCAAAAGTTTTGAAACGCGTTCAACACTATATTGAGAACTTTCTTTTCTTCTTCCGTGAGGTTAAAGGTGTCAAATTTGTTCAGGGCTTTTTCACCGATGACATGTAATAACACTGCTACTTGACGATCTTGCGATTTTGAGTTGAGGCCCGTCGCTTTCATATACAGCTCGAAGCGTTGCCTCCATTTGCGCCAATTTTCTCAAACGAGAGAGATGGGGGTGGTCGCATTGCTGACTCCATTTCGATCTCCTGCTGAATCTCGTCTTCTTTAATTTGTTCCTCGTCTTCGTGGATTGGCTCGAGCGTTCGACGATGATGTTGAGGTGTTGTATTCAATTTGCCATCAATCCTTTCTTTCATCGATCAACAGTGGCGGCTTATTCTTTTGCTTCAGCCCACGTGCGGAGAATCTTGACATATCTTCCGAATCTCACAATATTTTATACACTTACACATTTGTTCGTGAACCGACTGCGCCATGTTACGTAGTACTTACAGTATTTGTAGTAATAACGATTTAATATTTAATATGTCTTTATTTCATAGAGGTACATACACACTACATGTGTCTTGCTGTACATGCATAGGAACTATGCATGGGAACTACTAACTTACAGCCAAGCATACGAACATGTTCTTGTTTCTCCCATATAGATAGCGACACTAGTATTAATCATGACACTGGCTAACTTCTCCAAAAGTTTTAGCTTTGAGCTTATCTTACGTCGATTTTCTTGCTGGCTCTCGGTCTATTACGATATCACATTAGAGGAAATATTAACTAGTGCTACAGAATGGCACACACTTTCCCGCATTAGTTTCCTATTTCCTTGGGTTAGGGCTAGCTATTCGGAATTGCCACATACTCTAGCCAGCTGCCATCTATCGCCGCCCAAAGTACATTTTTTGACATTTTCTTAGTTTTTCGGTTTCCTAATGATATAATGGAAATATTAATTTTAGAATATTAAAGAACACAGAAACCTCGTCTAAATGACAATTTTCTTTAAAAAAATTTGAGCCGTTTTTACGAAAATGGCGTTTAAGCGCTACTAAAAATGCGAAATTTGAAGCTCTTTTTCACAGAAACTTTTTGAGTTTGTTTGAATATGTTGTCACTTCAGACAACAGCAGCGTAGAAGGATAATAGATGCAGAGAACACTTCACAACATAATATTGATCATTTCCTGACCAATGGGAAGAGAGGGAAAGTCCAGTTTTCAGAAACGTCAACTAGCTGTCCTGTAATTTAAAAACACTCAGTATTTAAAGCCCATTCAGCCAGAATGTCCTATATGAATTATAATAGTATATTCTACATTAGAATATTCTAATAGTATATTCTAATAGTATATTCTACATGTAGTGGTCTGTAAGGTGTAATGTGATGTAAAAGATTGTATTATTAATTATAACTGAATTATCAATTGCCACAGTCAGTGGTATATTCCTCAGTCAAACAGTAAATCCAGATGTTTATTTCTTAATCTTCCTTAGAACATTGACATTTTGGAGAATTTTATTTTTGGCATTATTAAATACAATCCTGGACATTTTATGTGACATTGCATGTTAAGGCCTTTTAAAATGGTCTCAACAAAGATCTTTTTGTACTATGGACTTTTCAAAATTCGTCAATCTCTAATAATAAAAAATAAAAGCCTATAAATGTAGTGTCCGCCTGTGCGGGCACTTCAGAAGCCCGCCACTACAAAATCGATATACGCCTCGCCGCCTCAGCGGAACGACCGAGGCGTTGGGAGAAGACGCCCCCTCCTCTCCCTGCAGGAGAGGTGCTCGAAGCCGCCCCCCCCGGCGAAGGGGTGGGAAGACCGCGCGGGAGCCGTGGAACGACGGCCCCGCACTCCGATACTTGCAGCCTTACGTGAACATTGACCTGGACTTAGTGATTGTACCGGCTCGCATACTTGTAATTCTCTGGACCACGGCTATTTCTACTTTGTATAACGACCCTGCTAATATTACATCTCCCGGCTATCGTGACTCCTGGCTACGTTTTAGGTTATTTCTTTGGAATTGTGGTTATTAATAAATTGTTGTTGCAGACCTCCTAGCATTGTTTCATTTTGTATACAACAATAAACATTCAATGAGAAACCAATTTCGTGAAGAAATGCAGAGAAAACCAAAGCCTGAACATGGCACCATATTAAGCAGAAATTTTCCTGAGAGATTGTTTACTTACCAAAAACTGAATGTAGGAGAGAGGATTCAGATAGACCAAAATGTAATGAAAACTAAATGTGAAGGAGTATATGGAAATTAACAAAACATTCATTGAAGAAAAAAATCCCTTTATTTTAATTTTCACAAAATATGTTAAAAAATATACACTAACAGAAAAATATCAGTCTCAACAACTCTAATAGAAACAAATTTTAAAGAGCAATTTATTTCATTCTGAATAACTTGAAAATCTTTCTTCCCATAACCAGAAAGTGGAAATGTTAAAATTGCTTTTTTTATTTGGGGCAGATACTTTAATGTTGATGAAATGAAAATTGCTTTTTGGCATTTACACCCTTTGGTGATCT
The DNA here is from genome assembly GCA_031308135.1 of Acheta domesticus. Taxonomy (NCBI): domain Eukaryota; kingdom Metazoa; phylum Arthropoda; class Insecta; order Orthoptera; family Gryllidae; genus Acheta; species Acheta domesticus. The sequence goes on along the minus strand of JAHLJT010004567.1, from coordinate 143,183,996 downwards.
CTGTCAATTGTTGCTTTGTTTTAATAAACTTAAAGCAAATTTTTACAGATTTCACATTTCCTCAATTTTTTATGGTTCATCACATTGCAAAAAATTTTTTGGTGTTCCAGATAACTTCTTTCGGGCATTCAGCTGCGGTGATTCCGAAATGTCATTTGAGTAGCATCTGAATAATTTAGAATTAATCTATGCCAAGCCAGTTATGCTAGTTTCAATTTTGTGGTTATTGAAGATTAGATACCTGTGTTCTTTTTGCCAAAGTTCAATTGAATGAAAATTCAACAGAAATTTGAATCATTTAAGAAAAAAATACCTCGCAGTGCACGCAAGTAATCTGAGGGTAGTTTTGTTTAAATTTTGGATTTTGTTTCTTAGGATATACCTTTACCTTTCATGATGATACCTTTATCTTTCATGATTCTTATATATCTTACCTTAATATACCTTTCGTGATGTCTGAGCAAAATGATGTAATTTCCATGAATTCGAATTCTGCACAAGCTTTACAAAAGCTCAGCAACTGGTTTTATCATGTAAATTTATAAATAATAGATTAATTTCTCGTAGGTAATAGATTTTTAAATGAAGACAGAAATTTGTGACTACCTTTACAAAATCCATACTCCAGAGCAGTCCCGGTTTATCCTAGTAGCACGTGCTACAGGCCCCGCGCTTTTTGAGAAAAAAATGTCTCACTAATGAAGAAAAAACGTTTTACCGTTATGAAATTTGTGAACTTATTGTAAAAAAGACCTACAAAAGTATAAATAAGTAAGTTACTAATAAATAAGTATAAAAGTATAAATAAATAATGTTAAATATGTCGTACGACATATTTTTTTAGTTTTAAAACACAACGGTTTGAGATTTATTAATTTTTTGGTTGATTTGTTAGTGCATCAATTAAAAAGAGAAAAGAATCAGCTGATCGTATTAATCGTGGAAATGTTTCTTTGGGTAGTCAAGCACTTTCACACGATTTCAATTACGATACCGAACTTATCACTCTTATTCTTAATTCAATCACATACAAATTTTAAAATAGTTGAAACTTAATTCAAGTTTTAAAATAAGTAACAGTTCTATAACCTTATTAAATTATTTGTATTTAAAAATGAAAATATTTATATATATATATATATATATATATATATATATATATATACACATACACATCATTTATTACATACTTGGCATAATTTTTTACAACTATGGATTAAAAAATTTGAAAAATTAAAAGCAGGGGCCCGCATGATAAAAGTGCTACTGGCCCCGCAGGTCGTTAAACCGGCCCTGCTCCAGAGCAAGAATAATTTCTTGGCCTGTCAGGCAACTGTGTGTATAATTGCCGAAATGTATCCCTATAGTGAGAACAATGGGACCGAGGGGATGCAATCATGCGGTATCTGACGGCACGACTCTGAACGTTGCAAAATACGGTGACATATTCTATCGTGATGACAGGCCTTGAGGGGCAAAGTGAGAAAAATCGCAGTATAAAATATCGAAAAGGAGGACAGGTAGGAGGACACTTCTCCAGGAAAGACGGAACCTTCAAAAGGAGGACTGTCCTCCCTAAAGGAGAACGATTAGTCACCTTACTATATTGAATTCAAAGTGTGATTTTTAATGCCCTTTTTATTACGAGTTCAAAGCTAATTTTGTGAAGTAATGGTAGAAAATTATTTTTCATTGCCGATTATGACCATGTCATACCGTTTCGGCGTCTCTTAAGTTTGAAATAGAATATCTTTTTGCGTATTCATTCTCTTTACACGTAAGTGGTTTATTAGATTTCTAGGTGTTGCCAATTTCTTTTGCTTCTTTTTAAACTTACCTAATAACTAGATTAATAATTTCATGTCCGTATAAAGAAGTAGCTCCCTGTTTCAGTCATTCCGCTTAGGCACAAGCCCTTGGCAATCTCCTGAGAAGTTCATGTTGGTGAATATTCAAACTCATTGTTTGACAAGTAAGGTTCTTGACTTGCAGATCGCTGTGAGAAATGTAATTTTCAGTCTTTCCCCCCCGGTCGTCACAAATAAAACATGATGACTCTACGAGTTTTTCAAGAAAAGATAAATGACAAAACTTCTCAGTGTCAATAATGGATAAGATACAGATGAACAAAGATTATTCGGCTTAAAAGGAGAAGAATGAGTCCAGTATCCGGGACAGTTGTAACGGCTGCCCCAAACAGGATTCAAGACTGCGGCATTGTGATAAAGGGGCTCTCTAAATGACTCAGGATGATAAATTATATATGTCAGGAACAGTAGAAAAAATGCTCATAGTGTCTCAGCTTGTCCCACTAACAAAATCCGGAATTCGGAAAAAGGACGCTTTGGCCTATTAATTACATATCCTAACTGGCACTTTATGACAGCGTTTCCAGATGATTAAATATATATATATATATACCAGTACAACCTTCAAAAATCCTGGTACTTTCACTAAAATTCATGGTACCAATGGCAATTGATTTAAATTCTGAAATTGTACATATAACTGTATTATGTTTTTAACGTGCAGAGGAAGTTTGTAAAAATTTCTTCGATATCGATTAATTTTATATTGACTATTCCACTCGTGAAATTAAAACCAGTATTGTTTGACTACATACAAAATGCCCAAATCAGGGCGCTGTCTCAAAAAGTTTATCGTTATTTCTTTCCGGTTTTTTCTTACCGCTTCTCCCTACTGGCCAATCATAAACTGTGACTCATCCATTTGAGGAGGCGGTATTCGTCGATCGCTAGGTCGATGTTCAATAAATCGCATATTGGACCTAGCCTCTTTAATTTTAGCGTAGCTTTCAGTTATTTTCAATATTTGGCGCGTTTTGGAATTCTGTTGGACATAATTTCATTTGTGGAACAGCCCTTGCTTTGTAAATTCTCAGATAAACCCATTCCTCGGTTCGCGAGTCGTAGATTTATCGACAATTTCCAAAGCATTTGTGGTATTACCTACGATAAACTAAATGGGAGGCAGAGACGTTCTATCCTTTTCTACTATAACATAAGCTAGAAAAAGGCTATCCTGTGTCACCCTTAATATTTTTACAGCAAGTTTTCACCAGTTCTTTATTTATAAAATTTTAGGTTCCGGAACGCACCCGAAATTATTAATTAATAGAAATCGTTATATATTTATAATATAATTTAACAATTATAAATCATTCTTAATAAAAATTAGTAACAATAGGTCTACGTATATATAATGAAAAATAGGAAATATAAAATTAGAGTTTATAATGATGTCGTATCACCTTTAATAATAATAATTTTATTACATTCGTAGTAATGATACAGTTAAATGAAAAAATTATTTAATTTTGAGTTTACGAAAGTTGGTCGAACCGATGTCGTCTGCTCTTTCCTTTTTTCATTTCTTGCTACAGAATAGAGAGAGTTATGTTATGCTGCGCGAAAAAACGGTGAATTTTCCTCAGAAAAACTCTTATTACATGGTCTTGGTAACGAATAAGTAGATAAATCCAGGTGTTAAATTTAGAAAAAAATCCTCTAACACGTAGTGTAGCTAGAATCTATGTTTTTTGGGTCCTTGATACCGAAAAATTGAATGACGGCCAAACTTCCGTATGTCCGTCCATCCGACTGTCCGTTTGTGAACGTTAGTGGCTAAATCGTTCAGTTGAATTTATCAGTTCAGTTGAATCATTCAGTTGAAACTAATATCCCCCAATTCATCTGGCTGATGTCGCGGCCGGGTCAATCCATTTTAAGTGGTCCAGAATTTAATAAATTGGTCGCTCGACCATCTCGAAAAAAATTCATATTTTGTACATAAATTTCCTTATGTTTTGTCTGTTCAAAACCATCTTCAACTTTTTTTTATTGTACCTGGTTTACAAATGGCGGCCATTTTTGTTTCGCGCCGTGCGCCATTTTTCGCGTTGGCAGACATTTACTCTATCCCTAATTGCTCAGCTCTCGATTGTTATAGCATTCTAGAATAAAAAGCATTCGATTCAGCATACTTTGGCCTGCAAATCGAAATATTATTTACTTATTTTCTATGTTCTTATTTGGGAAATATTTGCAACCAAATCTATGGAACGCGAATGAACGAAATTCGATTTTCAGAGAGTAATTTTTCAAAGAAGGAATATAATCTAAGCCTTAATTTTTTCTGTGCTTTTACACACAACAGTATAGTTACTTTTTGTAAAATATCATTGGTATATAACGTACCCCTTGAAAATTACATCCTCTTGAAAATTGGAATTTTGGATTTTTCTCAATTTTGAACTGTAATATCTCTGTTGGGGGACCAGATAAAAATCTGAAAATTGCACACATGCTATACCGTTATCATACCAAACGTCAGTAAAAATTACAACTTTTAGATTTAACTCGAAGTATTTTTTAAAAAATTGAAAACTTACGAAAAAAATACTTCATTTCCCCAGTGAGGATACTTTGTGCCAAGTAGTAATCACATTATTTTGATGCTATTTTGAACTAAAATCTACATTGATTTAAAATAATTAATTATACTTAATAATTAATATACATAAAAGTGGCCTAATATATAATTTGCAATATTACGTATACTTTACTCTAAAACAAACTTACAATTTGACATCTACGTCCATAATTAAAAAATGGTTATCTTGATTTTGAAATCTGAACCGCTTAAAACAAAAATACTTCTTTTACTGATTTACTGGTTTATTTCTTGTATATTATAAACAATTTTTGTTTTAAGCGGTAATAACTTCTATCCTATTTTTTCTCTTTTAAACAATCATTTACGTTCAAAATTCACATTTAAAGTTGTATTATTAAAAATATATAATATTCTTTATACAAAAATGTTTCAAATGAAATTTTCAGCTCCTTTCAGGTATCAGTATGGGGTCATCCATAAATTACGTGAAGCTAAAGGTCGAGGGAGGGGGTCTGAGGCAGCATTACGCTGCTTTACATAGAGATAGGGAAGTGCGTTACAAGGGGGGAGGGGGTATTGAAAATACTCGAAATTTGCGTTCCGTAATTAAGACGACCCCTATAATTTGTGATGTATATTTTAAGTCTGAAAGGCATCTTGTGCATGCTAAGAGGAGAAGGAACACTTGGAGTGTAAAGATATCACCATGAGTTCTTGGGAGGTGATAGTTCGGGAAAAATATTGCAGGTTATAGACAATTAACTAAGGTGCCTTTCAGACTTAAAGAATGAACATACATCACAAATGATATGGATATCTAATGAATACCGCGGATTTTTATGTTCTAAAATATGCACTTTAGGTAAAATAGGTTCTTTCAGCATGTTAGGTTTTTTAAATGGTAGAATAGGTTCTAATAAACTCGTAACATACAAGAAAACTCACTTTTTGACCATTTATTATATTTCTCAAGATAATAACATAAATCAATATTACGTAGAATCAGTATTGAACATTTTGCGATAATACTATTTAACAAGTTTAGTAGTTAGAATTACTCCTAAAGTATTTTGCCTCAATAAATTACTAATACATTCTCCAAGTTGTCAAGAGAAAATGAATGTTTCTTATAGGTCAATATCACTTTGCTTTCGGGGAAATTCAATCACTTTATCTTAGAAACGGAGGCAGCTTCTCCACGAAGTCAGGAAGTAGTGGCGTGGAGACTTTTATCGCTAGTTCCTTGTCCGGTATATTCATTCTCGCTCTCTTACAGGCGACAAAATGAGACAAGGGGATAAAAAGGTAAAAGAGGACGAATGCAATTTAGGTTGTTAAAAGTAACTTTAAATTAATATCATCCTTGTCTGTTGTGCCGACAAAGAAGAAAAAGGTGAAAGGAGCCATAGACAAAAGAAGTTAGGCAAATTAGTCTCATTTTAGGTTCTTAAATGTAGAAGAGGCACAAATAAGCATTAATATTAAAGTAGGCTCCTTTAGGCGCTACAAAATTGACGGTTTTAGTTCAAATAAACCTAAAATGTATATACAAAGCTTCATTTAGTACAAGGTACCTAGGAAAAAAATAGATTTTTACCTACATATACCGTAACGAAATATCAGCTCTTAAAAACACCGCAAGCACAAATTTTTAATCACTGCGCACAATCATAGGGCCATCAGGTACACACATGGGCAGCACTCGTTTTGGCACGCGGAGCCTGCTCTTCGAGAAATTGAATCAGAGCTCGCGGTTACAGCGCTCCTCCGGATATCTCTGGCTGAACCGACGACGGGGGAAAACGTAATCGGAGAAACCGGAGGTCCGGCTCCACTCGTCCACGTGGCGGGACCCTCTCCATTTACTGGCCCAATGTTTGTGACGGATAAATAAAAAGTATTTTTGTATTTTGAAAATACAAAATACTATCAGAAAGAATTTTCGAAAATACAAAATACATGTTTAAATATGTATTTTCGATACAAAATACAAATTACAAAAGTATCGAAAATACGTATTTTAAATACAAGTATTTTCGATACTGCCTAACTCTGCTCAAGAGACGCATACAAATCAACACAGCGTCCTTTATACGGCATTATATGGGCGGAAACGGTGCCAATGGGTAGGTGGCTCAGAGGTTTCGGAGGAGCCGACAGATAGCCCCACGTTCTTCGTGGCTCAATGTCGTAGCCCCATGGCTCTTCGTGTGATCAAAGGAAGACCCTACAACTAAAATATTAAAGATCGAGATTATTTTCCCTAAATGAAATCTGTTTCTTAAGATAAACTTTGAAATCAGGTCATGTACAATTTTTCGAAAACATGAGTATTTTCGCGTAATTTTGCATGAAAACATAGGTGAGAAAGTGAATTAGCTTCATTAGTTTTTCTCCTTATTTGGGTTCCGAGGTACCGGAGCGCCATTTCGTCCCGTTCTGCCAGAAATCAAGCGCTGGTTTTCACCACATTATAGTTATCTCTAATATTGGTGTTAGTTCTACATTATTGAATAAAAAATATTATGCGAATTTTAAATTGTATACATTGTCAATTACCGTATACAATACTGATATTTAAACGCACCAGGATGACTTCATCCTGGCACATGGTATCTTCATTAAAATCCTGGTCAAGATAGCTAGGATCCTGGTACATCTGGCAACACTGCTTTGTACCCCCCCCCCACTTCCTGGCAATAACGAAACAGTAATTTATTTCCTATCCGATGTTTACAATTTGTTACATACTAATACAATTTTACAGGTTGAAAATATCTGCATCCGATACATTTTTTGGAGTTTGCCCATTTTTAAACCCATTTTTAATCTACATATTTTGATGTAATTACATATTTTACCTATTACCACATATTCGTAGATATTTTGTTACATTTTAATATATTTACATGTCGAAGCATACAGGGCCGTCTTTGGGTTTGAAAGTACCCGAGGCACTCAGAGATTTCGGGGCCCCTAATTCTTAGTTCAACAAATTACGTTCTGGCGATCGTAAGTTATTAAAAATTGAATATTACACAGTTAATAAGCATTTTGATTCCTCTTTTTAAGGTAAGGAAGGATTTGTAAAAAAACTGGATAAACGGAATTAAATAGTATCTTTAATCTCTGTATTTTCTATAGTAATATTTTACTAATAACTAACAATAGTAACATAATAAAATATGATTAAAAACGGCGGATTTTCGACAGAAAAACTCTTTATTACAGGGCCCTGGTAACGAAAAAGTGGATAAATCCAGTTGCCAAATTAAGAAAAAAAATCCTCTAACACGTGGTGTAGTCAAAATCCACGTTTTATAGCTCCTTCATACCGAAAAATCGATTGACGGCAAAACGTCTGTTGGTCCGTCTATCTGTCCGTCTGTCTGTGAACAACGCTAGCGACTAAACTGTTCAGCCAATTTACTCCAAAATTGATATTCCCCAATCGATCTGACTGATGTCGTGGCCCCTGGAATTTGAAACCGATATTTTAATTTTGGAGGGTACTTTACATGAAGCCCCGGGGACATTTTCAACATTTTCAAAAAACCGGCTCCAGACGATTTGACTAAATTTTTTTGTCAGGTAGTCTAAAGGTCGTTTAAGAGAATGGCATAGGTCTCATGTGTAATATACAAAATATTACAGAACAAACGCCGCGCCTTAATCTGGACGGACGAAGCTGTAATATACAAAAGATTACAAAACAAACGCCGCGCTTTAATCTGGACGGTCGCGGTTACTAGGTAACGAAGGTTGTTGACGTGCGAGAGGGGGCGCTGGACTAGAAAGAGTTGGTGGTTGACTGGCATGGTGGTGGTAGCGGCGCGAATGTGATCCGATTTTTTTAAGTAAGACATCGACGCGAATAGGGAGGACAAATTGTGGAACAATAGTGCAAGAAGTGAGCAGCAAGAAAGAAGCAGACGACTTCGGCGACGACCGGCGCGAAGACGGATTTTCAGCGCGGAAGTCAAGGGGCTACGAACTGCGGGGCCATCGTTTCACAACGCCAGACAATTCGGTACCGTGAACCTAATGCATGAAATCAAGCAAGAGAATTTTTATATTGTTAATCTCAAATTCCATTCTTAATAAACAAAATTATTGTGGTGCCACGTTGTATGTAATTCCTTCGGAATATAAATAATTTCAGACTTCCAGGCTTCTCTGTGTAGAGAGCATGAGAACCAAAGAACTGAGCTAGCAAATTAAAGGTAAAATTAATCATTATTATTACCATATCACACATGTTGGTTGAAAACTCTGGTTTTTTCGAAATTGAACAAATCAAAATTTTTTCGGAGTCTTCCTACAGCTACAATTGTGAAGATACAATGTTTTTTCTTAATGAAATATGTTCATAAAAAACAGATCTTTAAATAACGTCATGTTCGAATTTTCGAAAACATGAGTATTTTTTGCGATATTCTGTGTCAAACATGTGCAATTTTTATTTCCTTTAAACCATTTTTTCTTGGACACCTCACAACACATTTTGATTAAATTGGGACCTTAGATAGCATAAAGGTAGCTTAAGGCTAAATGTACCGACACTAGTTCAATTTGTCGCCACCACGTGGCAGCACCAAGTTTAGTGAATTTTACTTTACCGATTACGTCTGAACAAATGGTCCGATTTTCGATCTGTAAACGGCATTTGACTCCTGTTTATAATAGAATTTACGCTACGAAGCCCTTTTTCCAAAAAAACTAGCAGAAACTCGATTTTTAAAATTTTTCTCGTACTTCCGGGAACAATTTCAAAAATGTGGGCTTATAGCGCGATGGCGACACGCTTCCAGAATCCAACGCCGTGTCAAACATGCAAATCGGATAAATAGGAGCGACGGTAAGTGAAATTTCGAAAACCACCTCACCCCACTCCCCCTTCCGTTTTCCCTTCCGCGCCGGCGGGACATCCGCCCCTTGTGGGCCGGGCGGCGCGGCGAAGCCGGCACGGGCGAGCCGGCGCGGCGACGGGCTCTTGGCTGAACTTTCGGGGGTAGCAAGCCAGACACCCTGTCACTTCGTTGATGCTTCCGTCACTTCGCATCCCAAGATATTTTTAACCCAAATATGAAACTAGTGATGCTGTAATAGGGGCAAACGGTCTCGTATCATCTTTAATAGTAGTATAAAACTATTATCTTATTCACATATTCCATCTACCTTCGAATACCATCATAAGAATGTCTGAGGTATCACTCAAAACACCGATCCCGCTTTGGTGCTGATTAAAAAAAATTAACTAATTGCGTAAATATCACCATATTCCATCTCCTCACATCGTATTTTAGATATATTTTACTTCTAAGATCTTCCATTACCATTTCACTACCGGAAAGAACAAGCGGAGATAACGCAAGAGCTCTTTTATCCTACGACTCGATTTATCATTTCAAAACGGCGTTTGTCACCTTGATAGAATTCACCTGGTTAATTCCCTCTTCCAAGTAAAACAGCCGAATCGAATTTTTAAAACGTTTTCGTACTTTAGGACAAATTGCACATACTTTCTCATAGTAAAGTATTCTAATTTCTTTGGTCTGGGTCAGTTTTACCATCTTTCCCCATCTTCTGACATCTTGCTGACATCTATCGCCGCCCAAAATACATTTTTTGAACTTTTCTCATTTTTCAGCTTCTTAATGGTAGATACGAAATATTACTTTTAGGATATTAAAGAAGAGTAAAACTTCGTCCTATATAGGAATTTTCATTGATAAATTTGGAACCGCTCTTAAGAAAATGGCGTTTAAGCGTAAATGCGAAAATGGAAGCATCGGAATTTTTACAAGAATCTTTCGAGTTTTCGAACAACTTCATTCGGTGACATTTAAAGCACTTCTACTCACAAATGTAATAATGTATAAAATTTCTGGAAATGTGAACATTAATGGCGTGAGAGACACTTAAAAATACATTTATTTATTTTTTGAAAAATCAAAAAAATACAGCCAAATTCATTTTATGTCAACTCAAAGAATGCAAGTAGCATTCGTACGAAAAGTTTGAAGAAGCAATTTGAGAAAATGGCGTTTGAGCATTTGTGCAAATTCGGAAGTTTCAGTTCATTTTCACAGAAAACATCTGAGTTGTCGAGGAACTTTTAAGACATAATGTAAAGCACATGTACTCGTAAATGTAATAGTAGAGAGTTTTTGCACTCTCGAACGTTACATACTGTCGATCTTCTGCTCATTTGCAGTGTAAGTTTCGCATCACCTTGGTGCATCTGCGCATGCGCAAAAGATCGATAGTACTTAACGTTCGAGGTGGCAAAAGCTCCCTAATATGAACAAATTGCCGTTAATGAAAATATTTACGAAATGAAAGGCTAGTCAAAGAATTACATTTTTGTAATTTTTGAAAAAAAAAACAAAGGAATAGAGCAATATGGCGTTTATGTCATCTCAGAGTACATCAAGTACTATCCTTTCCTAAAGTTTCAGGAAAAAAGTTGAAGTCGATTTGAGAAAATCTTGTTCCTGTAATTTTTAAAAATTGCACAAATTGCACTCAATATTGCGCGAAAACTACTAAAAATTTCAAAAAAATGTGCATGACCTTATTGAAAGAACTAAGTATGGAGAACAAATATAATTTTAAGAGAAAATCTCTATCTTCAATTTTGTAGTTGTAGGAAGACGCCGAAAAAAATTCGAACTTTTGCAATTTTCCCAAAATCAGTCAGCAATGAAAATAAGAGCTATGCCACCTTTAGTGTATTTTACTTTATTCTTACAATTAATTTAAGGAAAGCATTTGGAGTAATTTTTGATTGTTAGTGATTTCGGGCGCGTCAACTACTGTGGTCATTAGTCCCGTAAGTGCAATGCACATGCATTATTTCATCGTGAGGTGGAAGAGATGTTGCCCGCTATTCCGATGGCGAGATCCGGCGCCGACTTTCCGTCCACTAGCGGGGCTTCCCAACCAGGTATCTGCCACCAGCGGGGCACCACCCCAGCCGGGACAAGCTCTAAATCATCGACCGATTTACCTGTCGGCTTGCCGGGTTCTTTCTTAACAAGGTATCTCCCACCAGCAGTGCACGGCCCACAGCCGGGACAAATTCCAATCCTCCCATTGGTCTCCCAGCATATATGGTAGTGTTGTGCAAGTTAGTGTGTGTGTGTGTGTGTGTGTGTGTGTGTGTGAATGAACATAGGACAAGGAAGAGGAAGGAAATATCGCGCGCGGTACGTTTGTTAAGGTATTGCTCCGGCATTCGTTTGATGTTGATCGGAGAAACCACGGAAAACTTCCAATCAGAGCAGCCGGTCGCTAGAATTTTCCTCCAGACATCGGTTGAATTCTACATCTAACTGACAAGCTAGTGTTGAAAATTCTGCCACAATCGGGACTTGATCCTAGCACCTCTCGGTCAGAGGCATTGCAGTGACATCAGTTGATGCACTGAGCCACCTATCCTGGTTGACATTTTTGAGAAAATGTTGAAAATGTCCCTGGGTCTTGTTGGAGAACAAGCTCAGTTTATCTATTTACGTATTACTGTAGCTTTGATCCAATAAATACAAGGGGTTTTTGTAAGCAGATATTCCGTTTTATTCCAGACAGAAAATCATTACAACTTAGTTACGATCAACAACACTCCTTTGTTTCTCCATTGTATAACACATGAACGTGCCACACGAAACCTATGATATATGTTTACCAACAAATCCCCCCCTTTCGTGTGTGCACGAAAATATAATTTTCATATCAACATCCCCAATGATAACATATGACGACTTAACGTATTTTTATCGACGTCTTTGGTTAAGATGTCCGCAGTCATGTCATAAGATCTGTGATGTTTTATAATTATTTCTCCATTTTCAATATCTTCTTTTACAAAATTAGATTTCCTCATAACATGTTTATTTCTTGCAGTCATTTTGAAATCATTAGTCCAGTCTGTAATCGATTTATTATCAGTAAAAATTTGTACAGGTCGACGAACCAATTTTTGGAAGCCGATGTCCTCGATGAGTGATACAACCCATTTCTCCTCGCAGATCGCCTCGCAAATCCCAATCAACTCCGACTCCATTGTTGATAATGCTACCATTTTCTCCTTCTTACACTTCCAACCAATCAATGATTTTCCTAGCATCATCGTATATCCCGCAAATGATTTACTATCTTTAGTAACGCACCAGCTAGCGTCTGAATATACATTCAGAACACCTTGTTCTTCGGATATTTTCAATTTAACGTGTTTGGTTCCTTTCAAGTACCTTAAAGCTCTTTTAATGCCTTGCAGATGAATAGTTCTTGGATCCCTCGAATATTGAGATAACTTGCTGTAAGTGTAGGCCAAATCTGGACGAGTGGCAGCCACAAGGTATCCCAGACAACCCAGCATTTCTTGGTATAAACTGACGTTGACTTTATCGAAGTTTTCAAAGTCATCCATTTTTACTCCCATTACTCCAGGTGTACTTACGGGGTGACATTCATTCATTTTAAACCTTTCTAATATTTCTTCTATACATTTTTCTTGATCTAGTGAAAAACCATGATTCCTTCTTACAACTCTTATACCCAAAAACGATTCATTCAAATCGCCATCCATTACCTTTATAGTAAGATGTTTCTTTAAATTCGTTATCAAGTTGTCAATGAGAGTTGTATTCTCTCCTATGATGATACAATCGTCTACATAAAAACCAATGATCAAAAACTCCTTATTTTGAGCGTTCACAAATACGCAAGGGTCACTTTTGCATGATTCCATTCCACAACACTTGAGAATACTGCATAATTTCTTGAACCAGCATCTTCCGGCTTCAGGTAGGCCGTACAAGCTCTTCTTTAGCTTTAAAACTTTATTCCCCTCTATGTTCACACCGTCTGGAATTTTCATATAAACGTCGCGTTCCAATTTTCCGTTTAGATAAGCGGTTTCTACATCAATGTATTTCACATGATAATTGTTCATTGCAGCCACAGAAAGTAAGATGCGAAAAGTTTCCAGCCTCATCACTGGACTATAAGCACACTCAAAATCTCTTCCGCTCACTTGTCTGGATCCATCCACTACTAACCTCGCTTTGTATTTCACCTTGTCTCCCACGCACTTTCTTTTAAATATCCATTTGTTCCGTAGAATATTTTCGTTCATTGATTCTTTCCGTTCTACTACATCCCATGTATTATAGTTTTGCAAACACTGCAACTCTTGTTTTATTGCTTTCTCCCATTCATTGCAGTCTGGTCCATTCATCGCGTTTTGATATGTTTTGGGGGTTGTCTCAACAGCCATATTCGCAGCAGCATCATACCTTACAACAGGGCGTCTCGTTCTAGACGATTTGCGAATTCTTGCTTCAGTACCAGAATCCTTTGAATGGTTTATAACAATATTCTTCGTCTGATTGTTTTCTTCTTCAGTTTCTTCATTGATTTGACAGACATTTTCATCGATATCTGAGACAGAATCATTATTAATTTTCTGTCCTACTTGAAAGTTCACTAACACATCATTATTCTCAGTTGGACAGTTTTCACAATTTTTATCAGTGGATTCGCCGTCAAGAAGATCGTAATCCAAATAGTTTAGATTTTCCCGTTTCGAAATGTCCCATGATTTATATCCCATCTCCGACTCAATAAATACTACATCTCTCGATTCATATATGTCATCGTTTTCCAAGTCATATATTCGGTAAGCTCTGCGATATCTTGAATATCCAACGAAGATACCGCATTTTCCTCTTCTCTCCAATTTATTCGTATTTGGCTTCGCATTTTTAAAGAAAACCTTGCAGCCAAATATTCTGAAATGTGACACCGTGGGTTTGATTCCAGACCATAACTCTAAAGGAACTTTACCATTTCCATGTTTCTTAGGGGTAACGTTGTAGGCATATACAGCCGTTTGCGCAGCCTCCGCCCAGAATCTCAATGGTAAACCGGAATCTATTAACAAAGTTCTTATGGCATTTAGAACAGTCCGATTAGCCCTTTCAGCTATTCCGTTGCTTTGTGGTGTATATGGTACCGTTCTTTCGCACTTAATTCCTTTATTTTTGTAAAAATTTTGAAGAGTCGCGTTGATAAATTCCTTTCCATTATCAGTCCTAACACATTTCACTTTACACTGCGTTTCATTTTCCCTTCTTTGAATAAATTCCACTAACCTATCTGCACATTCGTGTTTGTGTTGCACAAACTCGGCAAAATATCTGCGACTGTATTGATCAACAATCAACAACAAATATCTGCTCCCTCCCAGTGAAGTCACCGGCATAGGACCGCATAAATCTACGTGCAGTCTCTCCAAAACACGTGAAACACTTTCAATGTCTACCTCTTTGAATGGAAGTCTTGTAAATTTTCCCTGCAAACAACTGTCACATGTTTTGTATTCACTCGGAAAATCTTCAAGGCCTCTGACTAATTTATTTCTACACATTTTTTCGATGTCTTTATGGTTGACATGACCCATTCTTCTGTGCCATAGGTTTTCAATGTTTGTATTCGACTTGAAACAGATTTCAGTAATTTCACTTTCACTATTACACTCACTATTATCACATTCTTTGTCGTCCACATCCATTTCAAGAATAAAGTTATCTCCGTCAAACAGTCCATTTGCAATAAATGAATTATTAATAGTATCAAATATTCTAACACCTTGTTCATCGAGTACAATTCTTTTGTCCTTCTTTACTATACTGGAGACAGATAATAAGTTAGAATTCAAACATGGTACATGCAGCACCTTTTCTAGATTGACCTTGATGAGGTCATTTGATTTAGTGCTACAGTATCCAACAACGTTTCCGACAGCGTCCGAACATATTTTTCTTCCTGATTCTGCGGTCTCAATTTCGGTTCGCGCTGACTTCTTATTTCTCAGTAGACCGTCCCTCGACGTCATATGCGATGTGCAACCAGAATCCAAGAGCCACCTAATTTTTCTTCCGTCGCTTGACGCAATTTCTTTTTCTTTTGCTACCATTGCTTGCATCTTTTTCGTGTACTTGGATGAACTGCGTTTTCGATTATTTAAATTTCTTTCTTCCTGATTTGCAAAGGTTTCGCTGCTTTTATTGTAATAGTTTTTATGCAGATTTTTAGGTTTGTTTTCTCCTTCGGATTTGTTTTCGTATCCGCCTTTTTTATGCCAACAATTTTTCGCGGTGTGGCCTCGTTTCCCGCATACAAAGCAATGTATTTTCTGGAATTCTTTTGCCTTATATGCCATTGCATCCTTATTTACAAAAGATGGAACACATTTCTTTTCGTATCTTAACAAACAATCCCTCATTGATTCAAAGTTAATGTCCGAATTCGCGTATAACGCAGTCGTCACTTCGCTGTAGCTCTTTGGTAGACCGTCAATAATATAATGTACCAGCTCCTGTTCTTCAATTTTAGTCCCCAATTCATTTATTTCGCACGACAAGCCTGTTGCTCTCGTTAGAAAATCGTCGATTGTCTCGTTTTCTTGTTTTTCTATTCTGGCTAATTTTGCCTTCAACGAAATTAACCTATGCTTGTGAATTCCCTCATGTCTCTTCTTTAATGTTTCCCACAAGGTCTTCGCATTATTGATTCCCCTACAGGCTAATAGTTGTTCATTTGAGAGAGTTAGAATTAACATCCCCATTACCTCATCATTTTTATACGTCCACTTTTGCCACTTTCTTTCACTTACTTCGTTTCCAGGGATTATCTTCGGTTCTTCCTTCTGTAGCACATCTTCATATAGATGTTTCGATTTTATTAGAGCACTCATTTTGATACTCCATAGATTATAATTTGCGTTTGTTAATAATTCAATCTTCCCGAAGGATATATTTGCTCCTTCTGCCATGTTTCTTTTTTTTTATCGCTCTGCTACCAGTTTGTTGGAGAACAAGCTCAGTTTATCTATTTACGTATTACTGTAGCTTTGATCCAATAAATACAAGGGGTTTTTGTAAGCAGATATTCCGTTTTATTCCAGACAGAAAATCATTACAACTTAGTTACGATCAACAACACTCCTTTGTTTCTCCATTGTATAACACATGAACGTGCCACACGAAACCTATGATATATGTTTACCAACAGGTCTTAATATAAAGTATCTCCAAAAATTAATGAATGTTTTTAAAAATCGCAGAACTTCGACTCAGACCAGATTCATTTGAGCAAAAATTCTACACATAGTTTAGGCGCTAGTGGTGTTCACATACGCCCAGACAGGCAGACACAGACAGATGGACGGACGAACGGACGTTAAAAAGTCAAAACACACGTACACCCTTTCGGTATCAGGGGACCCCAAAACGAGTACTTCCGTTATAATCTCGAAATAGATTTTCCGCAGCATTACATAACTTTGTGTAATTAACACGAGAAAGTAACTAGTGGTGCTACAGAATGGCACAGATTTTCCCGTATTAGTTTTCAATTTCCCATAGTCTCAGCCAGCTATTCGGGCTTTGTCGAAGTAAAATTTACTATTTTGTTGGCATGGGCTAGATTTATGGCCTTGCCCCATCTTGCCACCAGCCATTTAAAGCACCCATCATATTTTTAGGTTTTTTCAATTTTTCGGTTTCCTAATGGTAGATTCAAAATATTGCTTTTAGAATATTAAAGAAGACTGAAATCTTGTCCTTTAGAACAATTTTCATTCATAAACTTGAAACCGTTTTTAAGAAAAGGGTGTTTAAGCATCTGTGTCAATGCGAAATATGAAGCCCTTTTTCTTTGAGTTTTTTTTAAAATTTATTTTAAGATATTTTAAGCTCTTCCATTCACAAATGCAATAATGTTTATGAATCGCTGCAAATGTGCATACAAGGCAGGCGAAATATTTAAAAAATACATTTGTGTAAATTTTGAAGAAAAACAACAACAAATAATACAACAAAACCTTTTTTGTTTCCTTAGACAGTGCATTTCGCACTATAAGTACAAAAACTTTGAACAAAAAATTTGGAACCTTTTTCAGAAAAAATTGCCGTTTGAGCGTTTCTGAAAATGCGAAATTTCGAGTTCATTTCAAAAAAAATTTTTAGTTTTCGAAAAACTTTAAATGATATAATTTAAAGCACGTGTGCTCATAAATCTAATAATGTGAACAAATCGCCGATAATGTAAATATAAACGACGTGACAGGCTATTCAAAAAGTTTCATTTGTGTTATTTTCGCAAAAACAAAAGAATAGAGCAAAATAGCGTTTATGTCATCTCTTAAAGTACATTTCGCAATATCCCTACCAATAGTTTAAAGGGAAAAAATGGAGCCGATTTTCAAAAAAACCTTGCTTTGTTATCGTTTAAAGTTGCATATATTGCACACAAGATTGCGCCAAAACTACCAAAATTGTTTTAAAAAAATTCATGACCTTAATGAAAGAACTAATTATGTACAACAAATTTCTTAGAAAGGAAAAGTCTCTATCGTCAATATTGTAATTGTAGGAAACGCCGAAAAAATTCAATCTTTTGCAATTTTCGAAAATTCAGTTATCAGTGAAATCGGACCTAAGCCATGTGCATTTTATTCCATTTTTACGAGAAATATAAAGAAAAAATTAGGAGCCATATTTGAGCAATTACTTAAAATATCCGGGGGGATTCGTGTAATGTATCTCCAAAAAGTAATGCACGTTTTTGAAAATTGCAGAGCTTCGACTGACAGTAGATCGACAGCAGTTTTTTTTTCCAGTTTGGAAAAATTTGTACGCAGTGTAAACGCTAATGCTGTTCACATACACCAGAGAGACTGACGGACGTTTTTCCGTCAATCAATTTTTCGGTATTAAAGACCCACAAAACATGGATTCTGGCTACACCACGAGTTACAGGAAGTAATTTGCTATACAACAACAGGATTTATCCACATTTTCATTACCAGGATTCGGCTTTGAGAGTTTTCCTGCGCACGATATAACTTTCTCTTCGTATGAAGATTGAGAAGAGAGATAAAGTAAAATAAATGTTCACAATTTGAAATTCCATTAATAAAATATTAATTATATCGAATTTAAAAGTAACTACTTTTTCTGCCTACTGTTTTTTTTATTTCTCTCTATCAGCAATGAAAACAAAGAGATGCACGTAGAAAACTCAGAGACGAACAGAAAATCTTTGAAGCACTCTGTTCGAAATCTTTATGTGCAGCACATAGGAATGTCAGCAATTCTGAATTAGTATTAGACAAAATACGCTCATTGCCAAAATATAAACACACATTTAAATAAAAACTATTTTTCAAAATTAATTAAATATATTTTGGGAAATAATTTCAAGAAAATTTGGTAGATTTGTGAAAATATCTTAATAATTAATAAATAATAAATATACTGTTAAGCAGATATTAAATGATCAGCAAACTATGTAAAATACGTAATACAGTATAAAATTTGTAACGAAAAATTTAAATATTTTGTTAGGATTGCAACAGTTCGCCAAGATTACAAAATGAGAACAGTAGACAAAACATATGTAATCACATTAGATCCGGACTTTAGCCATGAGATCGTCAAGCAGTACCGCGAAACTGAATTTTGACGTTACTGAAGATCTTTTTTTTAAATGACTAGAGAAGTCTATTTATCCGATTTCAGTGTATGATATGGCGTTAGATTCAGGGTGCATCTCGCCAGCGCGCTATTTTACCACTTTTTCAAATATGTCCGCAAGTATAAAAACATTTTAAAAATTCGATTCGGCTGTTTTTCTTGGAAGAGGGAATTAACCAGGTGAATTCTATCAAGGTGACAAACGCCGTTTTGAAATGATCAATCGAATCGTAGGATAAAAGAGCTCTTGCGTTATCTCTGCTTGTTCTTTCCGGTAGTGAAATGGTAATGGAAGATCTTAGGAGTAAAATATATCTAAAATACGATGTGAGGAGATGGAATATGGGTGATATTTACGCAATTAGTTCATTTTTACTTTCCCGTATACGTACGTATACACGGAGTGATATACGTGGTATAGGGAAAGTTATGTAATGCTGCGCAAAAAAAGGGCCAGTTTTCGGCGGAAAAAATTAATTGCCGGGCCGTGAAAACGAGTAAGTGGATAAAACCAGTTGCTAAATTAAGAAAAAAAAATCTTCTATCTCGTGGTGTGGTCAAAATCCATGATTTGTTGCTTCTTTATACTTAAAAATCGATTGACGGCATTCCGTCCGTCTGTGGTCAACGCTAGCGCCTAAACCGTTCGGTCGATTTTCTTCAAAATTGATATTCCCCAGTCGATCTGATTCTAGTCGAAGCTTTGTGATTTTGAAAAAGATTCTTTAAAATTTGGGGGTACTTTATATGAAGCCCCCCGGGGATTTTCAACATTTTCTCAAAAACGGCTCCAAATTTTTTCTTTAAATTTCTTGTATGAATAGAGGAAAATACACTTTTTAACATGGCATAGGTCCGATTTTCACGTACAGCTCTGAATTTTCGAAAATTGTGAAAGTTTGAATTTTTTTCGGCGTCTTTCTCCAACTACAAAATTGAAGATAGAGATTTTTTTCTTCAAATAAAATTTGTTCTGCATATTGAGTTCTTTAATAAAGGTCATGTAAATGTTTTTCACATTTTTGGTAGTTTTCGTGCAATATTGCGTGCAATATGTGCAATTTTAAAAAATTACAAAAACAAAATTTTCTCAAAAACGGCTCCAAATTTTTTCTTTAAACTTTTGGTAGGGATAGTGGTAAATGTACTCTATCAATGACATAAAAGCCATTTTGGTCTATCGGTTGGTTTTTTCAAAAATTACCAAAATGTAATTTTTTTTACTTGTCTCTCACGTCGTTAATATTTACATTATCGGCGATTTTTTTACATTATTATATTTACGAGTATATATGCTTTAAATAATGTCAAGTAAAGTTTCTCGAAAACACTACCGTTTTCTGTGAAAAGTAGCTCAAATTTCAGCATTTTCAGAAATGCTCATACATCATTTTCTCGTATATGGCTGCAATTTTTTTCTTCAAACTTTTGTAACGGATAGTGCTAATTACACTCATTAGTATAGCGTGAAGTTTATTTTGAGTTTTTTTTTGTTTTTTTCAAAAATTATATAAATGTAAATTTTTTGAAAGATCTCTCACATCTTTAATATGCACATTATCCGCAATTTGTAAAGATGATTATATTTGTGAGTGTAAGTGCTTCAAATAACTTCAAATAAAGTATTTTGAAAACTCAAAAATGTTCTGTGAAAATGAGCTTCAAATTTCGCATTTTTAGTTGTGCTAAAAAGCCATTTTCTCTTAAACGGTACATAATTTTTAAAAGAAAATTGCCATTTACGGCTAGGTTTTTGTGTTCTTTAATATTCTAAAATTAATGTTTCTGTTCTACCAATAGGAAACCGAAAAATTAAGAAAATGACAAAAAAATGTACTTTTGGCGATGATAGATGGTAGCTGGCAAGAAATAGTATGTGGCAATTCCGAATAGCTAGCGAAGACCCAGGAAAATAGAAAACTAATACGGGAAAGTCTGTGCCATTCTGTTTCTGTTTTTTGACAAATAAATAAATAAAATAAATACGGTCATGCTTAATTTTTCAAATACGAGTAGTTTTTCTTTAATTTTGTGACAAACGTAATAGGCCGCTGTAAATTTACTGCGCTTCGGACAGCTGGATGCGTCGTAAATTAGAATGTGCAATTTTGTATATTATTTCTTTCTTCGTTTTTACATTCGAACTTTGTTATAGACTTACACATTAATATTTTAGAAATTGTTTATTTTGAAATATTTGAAATAAGTAAAAAGAATTAATAGCTCTCAGAATAGCGACAATGCAGGGTCTGCAACAATGGAATTCACTTTGCGCTCGCGAATATCTGTGAATTAGTGTCATTGTTGTGACCTAATGGAGCTGTATGAAAAGGAGTTATAATTGTCTAATTTATGTTGATATTTGCAGGCAAATATTTAGTTTTGCACCAAATGCTGTACCATTTGTAGTGAGTAGAGAATTTGTTGCATCGTGCCCGTTTCGAGCCCGTCGCCGCGCCGGCTCGCCCGTGCCGGCTTCGCCGCGCCGCCCGGCCCACAAGGGGCGGATGTCCCGGCGGCGTGGAAGGGGAATGGGAAGGGGGAGTGGGGTGAGGTGTTTTTCGAAATTTCACTTACCGTCGCTCCTATTTATCCGATTTGCATGTTTGACACGGCGTTGGATTCTGGAAGCGTGTCGCCATCGCGCTATAAGCCCACATTTTTGAAATTGTTCCCGGAAGTACGAGAAAAATTTTAAAAATCGAGTTTCTGCTAGTTTTTTTGGAAAAAGGGCTTCGTAGCGTAAATTCTATTATAAACAGGAGTCAAATGCCGTTTACAGATCGAAAATCGGACCATTTGTTCAGACGTTATCGGTAAAGTAAATTCCTGCTGATGGTGCTGCGATCTATTGAATTTTCCTACAAGTTTTTTTCGGTACATTTAGCCTTAAGAGAATGGTGCATGTCTCATGTTCGTTAAAATGCCTAGTTTTGCAAAAATTAAAACAAAAATGTCGGCCACTTCTTACAATACTCCGTATATACGTGCATATACGGAAAAGTAAAATATACAATGTATATACGTATGTATAAAGAAAATAAAAATAATTGATTTAAATATAATTTGTTATTGGAAATGCCAATATTAATTCAATTTTTGCTTCCTTACACTTTAACTTATTGACAATGCGGAGGCTACAATGGAATTCCGCTTAGCGCTCGCGAATTCCTGGGAATTAAGTACATGTCATTGTTACGAGTTGCGTTAACAGCTAGAGGCGCGCAACTTGGCAACAACGGCGTTTAGCCACCACGAGTTCGTACATTGTAGGTTCCACGAGTTCGTACATTGCTGTGTGTTTCGGAGCAAATAAAAAAACTTCACTCCTGGAAAACATTACCTTTGATATTAACCAGCCATTCAGCAATACTGAAATTTGATAGATATAATTATTTGTGCGATATGAATGAAAAACTCAATAGCTAAGATGTTAGTAGCGCAGAAAATGCAATATCTTAATATTGCGTAGCTGTTTTTTATAATTCGGGAAAGTACGTGCTGTTCTAGCACTAGTTCAGTTTTGTTATATATTTTTTATTATCTGTGGGGGCCCTGAGGCACGAGCCTCGTCTGCCTGTGCCTAAAGATGGCCCTGGAAGCATAATATCTTCTATAAGAGCTTGCAATTAAAAGTTCTTCGAATCATATTTCTGTGAAACAAAGAGAAATAGGCGATTTAATGATTTCCGGTCCTTCGTCGGGCATTTCCTGACATTAGCTACCTCCTGATCAGTGGCGTCTTGTGGGGTAGTGCCATGGAACCACAAAAAAAGGAAAGGAAAATAAATTTTTCACCACACATGTGTATATAAAATATCGTTTCTTCAAATTATTTTCCTTTAGAGTAATTCATTTGAACGAGCGCACTTATTCATTTGATGCTCTATCAATACACTCTTCAAACATACATGGCGTGGGGCTATCTGAAGGCTCTTCCTAAACCTCTGAGCCCCCTACGGATTGGCACCCTTTCTGCCCATTTAATGCCGTATAAAGGACACTGTATTGATTTGTATGCGTCTCTTGGTGCCAAAATCACACTGGCACAGTAGATCACGTTCTATTCCATAGAGTGCACCAATGGCACTATCTTAATCGAGCAGGCTATCTCTCGCTCAGGGTGACCCGGATCCCTTGGTATTCCTCGCGCAACTTTTCTTGAACGATGGATTGGAGAAATGCGGGTGGAATGGGGGTATTAATTACAAAATTAGTCACTAGATATTTACGAAGCAATGCCTATCTCTGGAGAATCAGTCATGTCTTCGCAACTTTCACAATAATTTGCGTTCTAACTTTCTCAGGAGTTGCGGTATCTCCAATGATGGATATTCACCTGCTTCGGTCATTTCTTTAGATTTGTGTTGGAGAAAATCACGGACAGAAGTTCTCGTCTTCAACAGAAAATAGTTTCTATTTCGCGCCAGTGAAGATGTGTTTGGAATGTTGTCATCAGTGTTTGCTATGAGCTTTTGCCGTCAAATGTTTATCGTACGACAGAGGAAGACGCAAGGTCATCGTTCGAGAAAAGTTGGGCGATTAATATTTCGAACGTCTTTCCTCCTGTGGCGCATGGAGAGGCGGCATATGCCGGGGGCGTAGGGCTTCCCCTCTTCTTCCTATTCCCTTCTTCAGCGGAGTCAGGAAGCTGTGACCTCTTGGGATTGTTGTGGGCGCTCAGGCTTTCAGATTGAACTTTTTTGGTTTTATTATTTTTAGTTTGCTTTCAGTTTAATCTTTGTTACAACTTAATAAACACTGTTACTACAAAATTAAATTTTGTTGCCGACACATTTTATTTTAGAGATTACTAAAATAGTATTAAAAATTCGCATCAATGTTTAAAAATGAAGATGGTTTTTGAGCGTTGTTTTATTATTATCGATGTTTTAATTTTGAACATTGATAATTGGTAACATCAATGTTTTGTTATCGATGTCGCATCACTAACTGGCACCACCAACAGAATTCCATACCGACCACCACTGCTCCTGCTTCTCGGAAATTACGAAAACAGAATCAAGGATGAACGGATATTTGCGAATCAGAAGTAATCGCAGCCACGTGTTTGCTCTTGTTTGATAGTGTCCGTGGGTGAATTGCTCAACTTTGACAATCCCTAGAGGTAATTGTCTTATCGTGCTTCCTGCTACCCGTCGAAAAATATGTACCCCAACGGCAGTACCCCGACGTAGAATTCCAAATCTATTAACGAAATCCCACCTGCTCGAGCTTAATGATAATATTTCTTTTGAATCTGATGGTATCAACAAGTGGCACTTGTTTTCAATAAACTGAATTCAAATACAATGTGGGAGAGAGTGAGTATTGTTTCCTGGCGCGTTACATTCTCTCATCCATCGTTGATTATTTCGTGTTTCCGGGTACATGAACTGCTAAGGGCATTATTCCTGAAAGTAAAGTGTATGTTTTTATCACGGACATTAGCTGTATTTCCTCCCGCTGGACTGTGAGATTCGGCGCAGAATTACACGTCGACTTGCGGGTTACACATCCAGATATATCCCACCAGCAGGGCACCGCCCCATTTGGGACAACCTGTCTGTTCTCCCGACTTGTGTGGTAGAGTAGTGCATGTAAATGTAAGTATGTGTAAGTAAGGGATGAGGATAGGACAAAGAAGAGGAAGGAAAAATCGCGCGCGGTCACGCATTTGCCTGGTGTTGATTGGAGAAACCACGGAATACAGATGAGAGCAGCTGGCTGCTAGAATTCTCCTCGAGATAGCGGCTGAATTAGACCTACCTCTGGAGCTAGTGTCGAAAATCCTGCCACCGTCAGGACTCGAAACCTAGGACCTCACGGTCAGAGGCACTACTGTGACATTAGTTAATGTCGTGAGCCGTCTGAGCCGGTTTGATTCCTCGTCCCGTAACTGTAGTGCATGTTATACGCACTACACACATATACGCACGCACTAAAGCAGTATACGTGAATTCCGGTGCCGACCCGATGGCTAAGGGGTTTTCTTCCCCCTCCGGTCTCCCAGCTGGGCACCACCCCAACTAAAACAAACTCAAAGTTCCCGTTTGGTCTCCCGAAATGTGTGGCAGTGTTGTGCATGTAAATGTTCGTATGATCAAAGACGAGGGGGTCAGGATGAAAAGGGAAAATTCCCCTGCTATTGATAGGAGAAATCTCGGAAAACTGTCGACCAAAGCAACTGGCTGCTTCAATTCCCCCACGTTATGTAGCTAGTAACGATATTTTTGCTACCGCTGGGGCTCGAAACCTAGGACCCCATGGTCAACGTCGCTACAGACGCAACACATGATGTTGAATTTTTTGTTCTATTTTAATCCATAGTGACTTGTGGCCGATCATCAGCTGGTCGCGATTATCCAATCAATATATTCGTTACGATTTAATTTTTGGTATTGAAACGCCCTATTGGATAACTGGGCCGCAGCTGATCATCCGTCACAAGTCACTATATTTAAATCAGAGAATGGAGTGATCGTCTTTTCTCCTGCTCCCTATCCGTCACTATATAATAAGACTGTTCACATGCTTCTCGTAAACATTGTATATTCTACGTTCGTATTTTATATTTCGTAAACCTCATATTGTTTGGTGAAGACTAGCATATATTTACCGCTGTAGTGATAAAACGTTCGTTCAGTCTCTAGGGACCCATTTAAAGGTGTGATCGGAGATTTTGTGTTGCAAAGCGTGAAAATGCTCTTGTGGAACAATTTTTATTTTACATATTGTAAGACCATTGGGCACCGACCTGGATGGGCGAGGCGACTAAGAGCGTGTACCTACTCAGCGCTTCGGTCCGAAGGGTAGCGGGTTCGAGTCCCGCCTTGGGCCTGATTGTCCCCATCTCTTATGTATGTATTGTGGCGGCCACGCATCCTGATGACCTCAAAATCAGAGGAGCCCATAAGTATGTTAGTGTCTAGTGTTTGGTCGAATATGCGTCCCATCGGGACCTAAAGGGTAACCGGCTGTCGGATGGATAGAAGCCCCAGAAAAAAGAATAACATTGGGCACTCATCGGTCGCTAGTACTCGCTACATGTTGAAAGGGTACCAATGTAATCGATCACGCATTGGTCGTAAATGTGTGATCGATTGCATTAGTGCCCCCTTAACCTTCTGACTTAGCTCGTAGTTTTCTGAAATTGCTCGGCTGCTCTGAAATATGGGAGGTTATACGTAATACAGATGATATTGTTCATGAAACGCGGAAAGACATGGGTTGAATTTAACTTAAATTTATTTATTTATTATTAGAGATAGATATGCTGTGAATACCTAACACCCTGATGATAGAAAGTTACAAATGATCGCAAGCGCCACTGGAAACATTGCATCACTATACTCCTCTTCGTTGCTTGCCGGACTCTCCGTTGTCCATTGCCCTTGACCGTGAGGGTGACGGTTTCCGGCACTCGGG
Organism: Acheta domesticus; assembly: GCA_031308135.1. Classification (NCBI taxonomy): domain Eukaryota; kingdom Metazoa; phylum Arthropoda; class Insecta; order Orthoptera; family Gryllidae; genus Acheta; species Acheta domesticus. The sequence goes on along the minus strand of JAHLJT010004567.1, from coordinate 143,157,609 downwards.
AAGTTGGCTTTGAACCTTAGCGGCTCTAACAAGAGAGGAGGCTCAGGGCATCAACTGATGTCACTGCAATGCCTCTAACCGGAAAGTCCTAAGTCCAGACGGTGGCAGGATTTTCGAAATGGGCTAGATAGCGTGGTAGAATTCAGCCGCTGTCTGGAGGAGAATTCTAGCGACAGGCTGCTCTGATCGGTAGTTTTCTGTGGTTTCTGCGATCAACAAGAGGTGAATGAAGAAGCAGTACCCTACCAAACGGGCCACGGAAATACAGGTTTTGGGGTCCCCTGATACCGAAATAGTCGTTTTTACTTTCCCTTATACGTACGTATATACGAGTAAGTAGTATTGGGACAGTTACGTAATGCTGCGCGAAAAAACGACGGATTTTCGGCAGAAAAACACTTATTCTAGGGCCCTGATAGCGAAAAAGTGGATGAATCCAGTTCCTAAATTTAGAAAAAATATTCTCTAACACGTGGTCGAAAAGCTTCATTTGACGTCATTTAATGCAGATTAACTCACGAATATCATAGTGTTTACAAATTGCTGGAAATATGCATATTAAGCATATTATATGCATATATGCATATTAATTATCTACGACCATATAGATACCAAAGTGTGAATCCATGGTGAACATAAAAGTATTTTCCTCAACTTTGTGAATTCTCAGCTTCGAATCGACCGAATCAACAGGAGAGCGGTGAAATACGCCGACGCGATGGTCGCAGGCGAGTGGTCGACGAACACTGCTCTACACACTCTCCATTCTGCATCGGCTCAGAGAATAGAGTGACGAAGCAACGTTCACATGTTAAAATACGGCCGGGGCCGAGGAATGCCTTTGCGCTGATGCACTTGTTTGCACTGTTGTACTTCAGTTACATTGAAATTAATCAAACCAAACAGTCTATTACCTTATATTTTCTCTCACCACAGAGTCACGTATTTATCTAACACCACGCAGGCAACACAGCATTATAATCCCCACCTTTTTAAATCCTCAGCTTCAGAACAATTATCTACAGATTCTTGACATAGCCCCTTGTTGGGCTTTGTTGCACGTTATTGGCGAAGCAAGGACGTTTCCCGGGATACTTCAGGGAGCGAGTCAACTGGAGGGCGGCGAAGGGCGCCGACGTGACGGTCGCAGATGAAGGGCCACAAATACTGCTCTACTACACCCTTTCTAGTCTGCAACCGTTCAGAGAATAGTGACAAAGTAAAACTAACATGGTATGTTAAAGCACAGTAACTGGCCGCTACCAGGGTTACTATACCATGAGAAAGAGATATACCTTTCCAATCGAAAGGAATGCGTTTGTGCTGATGCATTGTTGCATTCAGGTAATGAAAAACTATAGTGTCAGGAGCATTGAAAAACTATAGCATCAGTAGCACTGAAAAACTATAGTATCAGTAGTATTGTGTTTCAGTAGTATTGAAATTAACTTAACCAAACCAAACAGCCTATTAACTTATCTTTTCTCTCACCACACACAGACGTCATGTATGTATCTACGACCGTGTTGACAACACAACATTATAATCCTCAACTTCAATCCTCACTGATCGAGAAAAAGAAAGATAATGTTTATTGTAACAAAACAAAGATATATAATGAATTAGTTTACGTTTGCATTGTATACATTTAAAAAAAAATTAATGCGCCTGTAACAAGTAATGTACTTCAGCTTCCGGGTCAATGACCCCTTGTTTTGCTTCTGAACGTAAATGTAGCTTCACTGTGCGCACATTTTGTTGAGCACTCCTTTTGCTTGTAGTTCATTTACCATTGAAATTGATTTTCTATAACTCGGGAACAAACATTTTTCAAATATTTTTATTTTTCTAAAATAATTATTTTCTAAATTCATTTTTCGGTTGTTTTTTTTCTGGCCCTCAAGAAAATGTGCGCAAATAAATCTTTCCCCATACGTCATATACAGTTTTTACTGTTTTTTGACAAATAAATAAAAATAAAAAAATAAAAAACTTCTTAAATTCTCAGCTTCAGAACATGAATTATCGTCACATTCTTGGTGCAGCCACTAGTTGGTGGGCTTTGTCTCTCGTTATTAGCCACGCAAGAACATTGCTGGGGTTACTTCAGGAAGAGAATAGACTGGATGACGGCGGAGGGCGGACGCAGGTGAGGGGCCGACGACTATTGCATTAGACTCTTTCTATTCTGCATTCGCTCAGAGAGTAGAATGACTTAGCAAAATTAATACTCAAATGCTTTAAGTATACTTGTTTTGATAAATGCATCACTCGTGACTGAAGCCCAGATTCCTATGCAGTAAAAATGCCTAAAATATGCCGTATAATATGCAACACAATTCTTTAAAATATGCAATAAATGTGCAGTATAAAACTCACAAGAAAATAAATGTTTATTACTAAAATAAAATGCAAAATATTTGTAGAAAAATTTGAGTTGTTTTACGACAGTATTATATCTTTAAACACGAACAAAAGAATCATCGGTAGAAAAATATGTTTTGAAAATAATTTTTACAAAAATTTAACTTATTTTGCAATTATCATGCATTGGAACGCTATCATTTCTTCATGTTCTCTTACTATATTTGGAAATGAGAACGTGATTTAAGAAAAACGGACATAATTTCATTGAACAAAGTTCAATATTTAGGTAAAATTATTAAAATTAATGAAAAGACCCATTTATAAATTTGGTCCTGAAAATCTGGTACGTTAATCAGTTGAGATGATTTTATTTCAATAACGTAATACACACACTAAACAAATATCGTGACTGGTTGAAAGAATTAGTAAAATATTGACAAGATAAATTTCTAAATTCGTTTCTAAAAACTGGTTCGCCTGATTTTTTTAAAATAATTTTATAAATTGAAAATGATCTCTCCCCTTCCACAGATGCTACGGAACAATATTTAAATGCTAAAATGATTTGCGGTGATGTCCAAGCATAAATTCTCGCGTACTGGAAAACGATTCGACAGATAAGAAAACCACAATCTATCACGGGTTTGTATTTCATTCGAGTCCCGGACACTAAGCGCGATGACATATGCCGAAATTCAGTCTTATCTTTGGCCGTGCACGAGGTACAAGCGCAATACATTTTATCTACATCCGTTGGCAGCAGTAATGAGGCTAAAAGGATATTCACTTCTTTGTGGTAACTAGTTCCAGGAACCACGATAATTATAAATCATAATTCATAAATTTCAAGAGGTTTGATTTTAATAAATTATTGCCATTTACTATAATTTTGCATAGTGGTCCTCTATATATTTATAGACAAAAATGTTTTATAAAAAATTGTGAAAATCTCATAGAGAACCATTTATGCATAGTTACATTATTATTAATAAGTCATAGTATACGACACTACTACCATTTTTTCCTATTTTTTTTAAATTACGCCGAAGATGCAGAAATACACAGGAACCGTAAAATATGGCATACTATACAAAATAAAACTCGTCAGGAATACTCTAAACTCGTATGGGAACAAGTGCTCAAAAAACATGCGTTTCGTCTCATTCAATGCAGAATTTAATGCCCTACAACTTTTAATAGGACCATGTTTTTGATACTGTAAGTTCTTTACAAGACACAACCGTAAAACCAGAACAATACCCCTTTTGGCGTACATAATCCCCCCCCGCTTAAGGACAACTCCGCCGAAACAAAAACTTAAGGTAGTCAAAATGGGTAACAAATAAAGCCATTATAACTATAAAACCATTTGTGGAAATTATTTCCGAATTGGATTTTTATTCTACTAACCTTAAAACATCATTCAGCTATACGCCCTTCAACTCCCAGCTGCCCCTCCGCTTGCAGTCTGCAGGTTGTTATCACCTATGTTTTTGCATTGTGGCTTCCAGGTACCAAAACCGAATGAATTCTAGGCACATGGCACATGCACGGATATTACAGATAACAGGGACGAACATTGTGATTCGATTATGATTATTGAGAGTAATTATTATACAAAAGGAAGATATGCCTGTTACATTCAATTAAATGTATTTTAAAGATACTAGCGTACCCGTGCGAGAACTCTCGCATGTTAAAACTCACCTTTTCCCTATCCATTTGTCTATCCTTTCAATTAAGAAGGAAAGTTGTTAATGAAACGTGTTTATTTTTTTAATGTATAAATGTAACTTCTAATGTACTTGCAGAATATCAAACAAAAATAACAATACAGTTGATGTTGGAAACACATTTTCAATAAAAGTTTATTCAGCCTTATAGAGAGATGTTTTCGGAACAATTCATACTTCTTTTAAAACAACTTTGAACAAATTATTCACTCCTCCTTGAGAGTAAACTTTTCGCTTTCCTTGATAGTCACAAACATAATAGAAAAGGATTTTACTCTTCAGAAAGCAAAGCAAAGTAGTGCGTAAATACCGATCGAGCAAGTACAACCCTACTCTTTGCAATATTATTTGACTTTCCTTGATTTGTTATGCGGAACAGAGGGGTTTTGGAGAATTCAGTTTGCCAGCTTGTTGGGGTGCGAAAATTGAAAAATTATTTGTGTATTAAAAAGTATTGGATTATTTTCAGTGTTATTCTGTACCTCAAGAAAAGCAATTCCGAACGAAAAAATAAACTAATATTTCCACCTTTGAGTACTAAATACAATTTGTTACCACTAGCGTACCCATGCGAGAACTCTCGCATGTTAAATCCCACCCTTTCCCTATCCATTTGTCAATCCGTTCCATATAGGAGAGTAACTACTAATGTACTTACAGAATATCAAACAAAATAACAATGCAATTGATGTTTGAAACAAATTTTCAATTAAACTTTATTCAACATTATAGAGAAATGTTCTTGGAACAATTCATACTTCTTTAAAAACAACATTTGAAGACGTTTTTCAATCTTCCTTGAGAGTTAGCTTTTCGCTTTCCTTGACAGTCAAATAATAGAAAAGGTTTTTACTCTTGAGAAAGCCAAGTAAAGTAGTGCTAAAATATCGGATCGGGCAAGAACAGACCTATTCATTGCAATTTTATTTAACTTTCCTTGATTTGATATGAAGAACCGAGAGTCAGGGTGCCAGCTTGCTGGGGTGAGAAAATTAAAAAACACTTTGTTTACTGAAAAGTATTGAATTATTTTCTGCGTCCTTACGTACCTCAAGAAAAACACTTCCGAGCCAAAAAATAATCAAACTAATGTTTTCACCTTTGAGTACTAAATACCATTCGTTAGCATTAGAAACAATTTAGTAGGCATTAGTAAGCCCACTTCGGTACATGGGAATGTTGCTCAAACGATGTTTGCATTTTTAACATCTTAACGAACCGACACCTGGAGTTTGATATCAGTGTTTTATTTACAATATGAGTTTGCAGCTGCGCGTTGGTGTACATACTTCCAGATACCGCCAACATTTAAATCGTGCGTTTAGACTGCGATCGTTGTCAGTTGTCGGGTGACTTGCACTATTCTTCCTATAATTTTAAATTTAGTTTTTTTAATTGATTCACGTAGTATTGTAGGCTAGCGCGTTTTGATTTTTGTTTTCTATTTATTTCAAGCTATTTTACTTTAGCTACTTTAAAAAGTTTGTTCTTTGTGTTGTGCTATAGCACAAGTTTTCCTCCACTACCTCTGCGTACCCGTGCGACAACTCTTGCATGTTAGACCCCACACTCATACCTATCCTTCTATTTTCATTCTAAGAGGGAAAGTAGTTAACGAAACGTTTTTATTTGTTTAAAATCTATAAAGGTAACTTGCAATTTACTAACACAATTACAAATAAAAATAAAAAACAATGCAATTAATGTGTAGAAGAAATTTTCAATAAATATTTATTCAATATCATGGGGAATTTGCTTGGAACAATTCCCAACATTTACTTAAAGACATTTGAAGTAATTATTCAATATTCTTTGTCAATTAGGTTTTGTTTTTTCGTGATAGTCACAAAAATATTAGCTTTTTACTTTTGAGAAAGCTACGTGTCTGAATCCGTTGACTTGAAAATTTCACCGAATGATAACGAAAATATTGGTTCAGGTAAAACACAAACACAGTCTTCACTCTTCACTGAATATCCACATCCCTCCACAATTAAGTACACAGCCCTTATAGACCATGAAAAAACTTTAATTTGTTAATTGAATAGTTTCACTACACGCATAAGAAACAATCTTCATAGGTATCAAGCAACTATAAGAGCACTTCTATTTGTTGCTGGAGAGCAAATCTTGAATTAATGATTATGCAAATAAACCTCGTCAGACTGCACAAACTACGGTGTTAACAGAAAGCGTAAATAAAGATTGTCGAATCTAGCCTTCTAAGCATGTCGCCACAAAAATTGCTACCAGCAGGAAGGACTGAAATATTGAGGTGGCCTTGATAGTATTGAAGCGTGGAACCGAAAAGTTAATTGAATGGATCGGAGAATGTCTCATCTTGTATATTATAGTGTGAAAAACGTTTCTTTGAGGCCTTTTGCCTCAAAATTTTACTTTTTAAGGCTCTAAAACGTTTTGTTTATGAGTTATATGCCGATATAGGTTGACATGTAATGCGGATTGCATTTTACATGAATATTTCGATGCGCTTTTTTAAAGAAATCATCGATATTTTTAAAGTCAAAATGGAATTTGTCAAGTCTCCGTGAAATTCTCTTTCTTTAGAGCCATAATTTATAAAGATTGGTTGCGTCTGAGAGCCGGAACCCAAAGGTATACTACTGAAATAATACAGGAGACGATTGGAAACAATTTAGTAGGCTAAGACTTCACTTCGTTACATGGGAATGTTACTCAAACAATGTTTGTTTATTGAATATCATAACGAACCGATTAATATAATCATCGATATAATCATTTCTTTCCCCACACGTCATATACAGTTTTTACTGTTTTTTTGACAAATAAATAAATAAATAAATAATATCAAACGGTGTATTATTTACAATATGAGTTTGCAACTGGGCGTTGATGTACATACTTCCTGACACCACCAACATTTAAATCGTGCCTTTGGACTGCGAATGTTGGCAGTTGTCGAGTGACTTCTATTCTTTCTATAATTTTAAATTTACTTGCTTTTTTTAATTCATTCACGTAGTATTGTAGGCCAGCGCGAATTGATTTTTGTTTTTCATTTATTTCAAGCTATTTTACTTTAGCTAATTTAAAACGTTTGTTCTTTGTATTGTGCCATACACAAGTTTTCTCCAACTACCTCCGCCTACCCGTGCGAGAACTCTCACATGTTAGATCATATCCTATCCTTATATTTCCATTTTAACAGGGGAAGTAGTTAACGAAATGTGTTTATTTGTTTAAAAATATATAAAGGTAACTTGCAATGTACTAACACAATATCAAATATAAAAAACAATGCAATTGATGTTTAAAATAAATTTTCAATAAATATTAATTCAGTATCATGGAGAGTTTTCATGAAACAATTCTCAGCACTTCCTTAAAGACAACATTTGTAGTAATTATTTAATATTCTTTGACAGCTAGCTTTTAGCTTCTCGTGAGTCACAAAAATATTAGAAAAACTTTTTACTTTTGAGAAAGCTACGCATCTGAACGCGCTGTCTTGAAAATTTCATCGAATATAACGAAAATACTGGTACAGATAAAATAGTCTTCACTCTTTTCTGTGCACTCACATCCCTCCTTAATTAGGTACACAGCACTTACAGACCGGTAAAACGTTAGTTGATTGGTTTCACTACACGCAAAGAAACAATCTTCATATTGTGATGCAACCGCCCACGTCGGATACCGATTCTTTGGAACGGAATCGGAAGGGGGTCACACCACAGAATGGAAGCGCCGACACACTGATGGTATGACGGTCATTTCCGTTGTAGCAGGTGGGGACATGCGCTAAATTTATTTAAAAGGGGCGCCAAGCGCACGCCCCCTTACCTGCGATTTTGCTGCCGGCGTTGAGCGTCTCAGGGGTGAGTGCCCTGGGTCGAGGGATTGCAATGGTTTCTTTGTTTTGAAATAATAAACACTTGACTCAGAATTTAGTCTTTTTCACCCGTCCAAAATGGCGGGGACACATTTATTATAAAAACTGTTCTTGCAAACACTGAATTACTGTTTTTGGCTATCGAATAAGTGATGATGATGAAGATGACTTACAAGTTGATGATGGCGTAATGGCTACGTCACCGCGACGGGATTGCTCACCGGTCGATGGACTGATGCGGCAGGACCCACAGGAGCGCCGCTGGAGCGTTGGAACGCCAGCCTCACAATTGTCCCTCGTGATGAAGGCGCCGGCGCTCGGGATGTCAGCGGTGAATGTCAGCGCAGCAATTACGTAGCGCTGGCGCGCGTCTCAGGCCGTCACACGATCACCTGGACCGCGTATGACGTTGGAAGCCAAAATCAGGCTGTTTGGAATAAATTCCGCGGTTGGACGAAGGCCGGGCAGGTCTCGTGGTGGTCGGCTCAATGTTTGCCTCTCACCAACCGCTATTGTCGTCTTTTTACCGTTGCTCTCACTAATGATCTCTAAAAGCCGATGTTCGGCCGCTCTCTAACTGTAACTTTTCAGTTGTTGAAAATTTCGACTGTCCTATGCTATTTCTGCTCGACCACTCTCTCTCGTGTTTTTCGCCCGTCTGAAATTTTAGCCTCTCGCTGTGTTTCTTCCCCCTTCTTTCTCTCGCACCATGCAAGGGTTATCACGTGCTTCCTGCCCTAGCGCTCTCATAGGTCGGTTTGTAGAGTTCCAGAATTTTCTATGTTATTTTGTGAGCTGATTGGATAAATGATCTCTTCCTTTCGCGGCCATTGGATGTCTTTTGTTTAGCACAGAGAAGTGCGCACATGGTTCTTTTGTCGTGGCATTTGATGTGTTTATTGGACTTAGGGGATTATCTTGCTGCGTGCTAGCGCCAAGACCCTAACGTAGTTGTTCCAGAAGTCAATCATTCTGTAGTATGGACAAAGGGGGTTGAATTTATGGTGGAGGGTTTCGGGAGGCCTGCGCAGCTGTGCGGAACTGATTCAAGCGGCGCGAGGGACGCGTTGTCCTTGCGAGCTTCTTGTTAATGTGGCGTGACGCTGGGAAGGCGAGTGTGATGGTCAAACGACACATCGCAATATGTATGAAGCAACTATAATAGTACTTCTAGTTGCTGCTGGAGAGCAAATCTTGAATTAATGATTATGCAAATAAACCTCGTCAGACTGCACAAACTACGGTGTTAACAGAAAGCTTAAATAAAGATTGTCGAATCTAAGCCTTCTAAGCGCGTCGCCACAAAAATTGCTATCAACAGGAAGGGCTGAAATATTGATGTGGCCTTGATAGTATTAAAGTGTGGAACCAAAAAGTTAATTGAATGAATCGTGAAATGTCTCATCTTATCGATTATGGTGTGAAAAACGTACTTTTTAAGGCTCTAAAACGCTTTGTTTATGAGTTATTTGTCGATATAGATCGACGTGTGATGCGGGTTGCAATTACATGAATATTTCGATGCGTTTTTTAAAAGAAATCATCCATATTTTTAAAGTCAAAGTGGAATTCAAGTCTTCGTGAAATTCTCTTTCTTTATTGCCCTCATTTATAAAGATTGGTTGCGTGTGAGAGCAGGAACGCAATGGTATACTACTGAAAAAATACAGGAGACGATACGCATTTTCGTCCAGAAATGTGATTATTTTCCAAGTACCAATTAGCCAATAAATATGCATTTGCATAAAAAACTGGCTCCACTGATGTTTACATAGGAGAAAGTTTGCAGGAAGCATGTAACTTGGCAGAAAAGGAAGGAAATTACGAATATTTTATCTCTAGAAGATGCTTGAAAATATTAGTTCACATTGTTAATGCATGTAATGTCAATGCAATGTCGCGCGTACTTCCATTGCTTGATTTAATCTTTGGACAGCTCTAAATGTGTTTATATGCAAAATACTTCCGTGCGAGGTAGCCTCTGGACGTATTCTTACGCTCAGTCAGGTTGTCGCTACGAGATCGTACGCGGAACCGGGATATCCCCGGGAGCCTCGGATGAGATTGCTCGCGCACACGAGCTTTCCGCTATCGCTAGGGCTAACTGATTCCTGATATGTCTTGCGCAGTATCTATGTATACTGCTGCATACAGCTCTCAACGGGGCCCCCCGCGAGAAGCATGACACAAGACGCGTGACTCACAGTCGGCTGACCCGTAACACTTAAAATCGTTTGTGTTCGCTTTGATCGGTAACTAAGCGAGTTCAATAATGTAATACGGAATAAGTACAGTGTACAACAGTGGTGTCAAGGTCTTCTACTGGTGGCAGTGACACGCGTTGTGGCACCGTAGCATGCGACGAGCTTCTCTGTGCAACTAGCGTCGGTTAGTAACCCCGCCGATTTACAATAGGGATGGCGTTGTCTGGTGGCGGGGTGATGAACTGCGTGGATGGTCGATTTCGTCGTGGCTCTGGTGCTATGGACTCCCGCTCGTGGCATCGACCTTGACAACACTAGTGTACCAATATTTTACTATATTGTGGCGACATATAGCAATGCCTTAAGAAATTTACAACAAAAGCTTTTTTTTTGTACTCTCTGGCATGCGCACGTGCGCCTACCCCGCTCGCCTCGGCACAGCCGCACCCCACCCCGGCCGTTTGAGAATTTATGACCACTCGTCGTCAAAGGCCACTTGACGGACCCACTTCGCTGAGTGCACCTTTTGTGTCCCGCCCTCGCCGATCTCTAGGCGCGTTCCTCGCTTCCACGCCTGTCGCGCTAATTCAAGAAAGTTCGAACCCTTTGCCATGCAATGATTGCTCCCAGGGGATGCCACCCCCCCCCGAGGAATGCAGCTGCGTTTCGGTAAACAGAGATAGCGTTTCGGTAGAGAGAGAGATACTTTAGAAAATTTTCCACGAATCCTCGGACCGCGATTCGTCAAAATTATTTTTGCGACGCAGTAAGGTCCAACCAATGACAGGTTTCCCAAAGTAGGTCAGCGAGCCCAGGATGAACTTAGGAGGGGGAAGATCCGGAGAGGGAAGGATTCCCAAAATCTTGAGAAAAAAAGAAACCACTAGGGAAGTAGTCTTGAGGGAGAACACACGAGAGCATCGGCCGCGAAAGAAACACTGGTGAAGTAGTCGCGAACGGGTAAACGCGAGGGCAGCGGCCGCGAAACAGACACTTAGAAGTGAATTACGAGAGAGCGCTTCATGCCTGGTCGTGGGAGCCATAGACCAGTTCTTTTTTTTTGGTTCGGGTATTCGAAGTAGTGATAACTCGTTGCCTAATTCGAGCGAACGAGCCGCAAATACCATAATCAAGCCTCCGGTCCGCGCCAGCAATTACATGCTCCCGTATCGCGCGTCCGAGCCGTAGTGAGAAACGAACCCGGACTCGTCCAGCGCCTTGGTGGCGAGGCGGAAAGGAGACCTTCGCGACCTTGGGGCACACAGTGGCCGCGAGAAGGCACACAGCGCCCTCCCGTTTCAACATTGCAGCTCATCATAAGACAACGCCCGTTGAAGACGCCAAGGCCATCGACCGCAACGGGGACACCCCAGCCCACGCCTGCGCAACAGATAAGACTTTTAACGCACGCCCGCGCTTTGGGGCGTCCCGTCTCGAGACGAGACGGCAAATATCACCGAAATTCTGAAGTGTTTTATCTTTCTATGTTTTTTTGTTAGAGTTAAGCGGTGCCGCGCAATGGCATATTTTTTTATTTATTATTGTAACAGAAGTGTAATTAACTTTCTTTTCTCTTAATTGTTTTCTTACCGAGCTCAATAGGTAGGGTGTAATCCCACCTCATGGAATTTTTTTATGTAACTTCCCCGGCCGTAGGTCGGGAATAAATGTATAATTTTGTAGTAGTTTCCTGCCCCCGCACCTCTCTTCCACCCACCACGCGACGTTGCAATTCGGCTTTCCCAAATTGGGGCCGGAGGATGCACGACGTTGCAATTTGGCTCCAACGCGGGGCTAGATAGTCGATGACGTTGCAATATCGAATTAATGAGTCCAAATTAGTTTTATAGAAAGCACTGCAGAGTTCGTTATAAAAAATATTTTTTGCGCGTTGCGCCTGACAGATGTCTCTCTGGAATGTTATTGAATGACAGCTGTTAGCACTTATTCTCAGATTTCATTGAGTTTGCAGTGTACTCTTGGGGCGCACATAATTTACAATACGGTGTCGTTGACGGCTGTCTGCCAGAACCGCCAACTTCGGAACCCAAGGATTTCAACCCGACTCGCGATATTCAAAGGGACGGATAATCGAAATGAATTGCACTGCGGAATTGATACACAATTAATTTTCTCCCACTCTTTCTTCATTATATTTGTTTTGAAGCGCAGGGAATAACAAGTGATCAATTCGCAGCAAATTATAGGTTTCTAACAAATAAGTATAATCATTATTTTGCAGTAATAATACAAATATCTGAAAATCCTTGATATAATATGAATAGTTGGCAGATTTTTAACATTTTTTGTTGTCGATTTTACTTTTATTAGTTTAATGTTTCTTAATACTGCGTTCCCTTTTCAGGTACAATGGTAACAATATTTTTACTTTCCCTTATACGTACGTATATACGGAGCATATACGTAGTAAAGAGAAAGTTGTGTAATGATGTGCGAAAAAACGGCGGATTTTCGGCAGAACAAAATTCATTGCTAGGCCCTGAAACGAAAAAGTGGATAAATACAGTTGCTAAATTTAGAAAAGAATTAGAATCCACATTTTATGGCACCTTTATGCTGAGAAAATGATTGACGGGAAAACGTCTGTCCGTCTGCCCGTCCGTTCGTCTGCCTGTCTGCTGTCTGTAAACAACGCTAGCGACTAAACCATACGGCCGATTTTCTCGAAAACTGATATTCCCTGATCGATCTGGCTGATATCAAGGCTCCTGGAATTTGAAACCGATGTGTTAATTTTGGGGGGTACTTACATGCCCCTGGTTCATTTTCAAAATTAAAAAAATGGCGCCAACAATTTTGAATAAATTTTGTTGTTGATTAGTCTGAAGAAATTTTAAGAAAATGGCGCAGGTCTCATGTTAAGTAAAAACACTGATTTTTCGAAAATTGAAAAAATTCAAAATTTTTTCGGCGTCTTCTTACAACTACAATTATGAAGACACATTTTTTTCTTACCAAAATGTGTTCATAAAAACAGATTTTCAAACACGGCCATGATCAATTTTTCATAAACACGAGTATATTTTGCGAAATTTTGTGTCAAACAGGCAATTTTCATTTTCTTCGAATCATTTTTTCTTAGAACCGCACAACATTTTTTGACTAAATTGGGACCTTAGATAGTGTTATACCTTAATATTCTTCTCAGACCATGTGATCACACCAGTAAAACTGGTGGTGCTACAGAATGGCACAGACTTTCCCGCATTCGTTTTCTGTTTCCTTTGGTCTTGGCTGCCTATTCGAACCTGGCACATTACTCTTGCCAGCTGCCATCTACTGTCGCCCACACTACATTTTTTGCCATTTTATTAATTTTTCGGCTTCTCAATAGTTGAACGGAAATATTAATTTAAGAATATTAAAGAACAGAAAAATCGTCTTAAAAAATTCGGAACCGTTTTTAAGAAACTGATATTTAAACACTAATTCGAAAATTGAAGCTCTTTTTCACAGGAATCTTTTGTGATTTGTAAAAGCTTCATTAGAAGTCATTTGAAGCACTTTCATAAATACAATAATGTTTATAAATCGCTGGAAATGTGTATATTAACGGTGTGAGAGATCTTTAGAAAATTACATGTGTATAATATTTTCGAAAAAACAAAAAAAAAATACCCCAAAATGAGCTTTACGTCATATTAAACAGTGCAATTGCCACTATTCGTCTGAAAAGTTTGAAGAAAAAAATTGGGACCATTTATGAGATAATGGCGTTCGAGCTTTTCTGAAAAAGGGGAATTTTCAGTTAGTTTTCACAGAAATCGGTTGAATTTTTGGAAAACTTTACTTGACATTATTTAAACCATTAAAGACGGACGGACGGACGGAGGAACATTTTGCTTTCAATTGTTTTTCGGTATCAAGGACCCACAAAACAGGGATTCAGCTACACCAAGTGTTTGGGGATTTTTTTCTTAATTTAGCAACTGGATTTATCCACTTTTTCGTTATCAGGGCCCAGCAATGAATTTTTTCTCCCGAAAATACGCCGTTTCTTCGCGCAGCATTACATAACTTTCCCTATACCAATTATATTAGTCCGTACATACGTATGTATTCGGTAATGTAAAAATAATGATTACAAAAGTAAGTGTCTGAAACACACAAAATCATGTAAAAGAATCAATTCAAACAATTGACGTGTGACTTTAGGTATGAAAATTGATTAAATTAAACTACAACATCTAATAACCAAATATGAATATAAAAAATTGAATGTAACAAAGCTGAATTCCTATTAGGGACTATCCATTTCCTTTATTTTATCTTCCTTGTCACTATACTTTAGGTCCATTAATATTTCTGGTACTTCAGTAAAAATTTTAATTTCTTTATTCCAACAATTCAAAATTATTGTTTTCAGTATGAGTAGCACTTGCACTGATTCCACTTGTCGGGTGTCATCTAAAATATTAATATTTGTTGGTATGTGTCAACATAAAAGAGTAACAACGTATCAGAATTAGCAAGTAAGAAGTATTTTAGTCAACATTGTGCACTTAAAATAACTCACCTCCCTGGTGGTACTTCGCAATTCGCAGTATCAAATCTGACTTGGATGCATTTTATCCTCTTGTTTCTTTTCATAAACTAATATAAAAATATTTATAGCCTTTTGCAACAAACTTTGTAGGGTGGTAATCTTGTAAGGATTTAAATTTGTACAGTGTGTGTTCATGGACTTGGACATAGCTATTTATAAAATTTGCACAAAATACTAGTATAGTAATTAACGAAACGAGTGTATAAATGGGGGATAATTGCATGAGTGGTATGTTGAAGAAAACGAGCGACGTTAGGAGCGAGTTTTCTTATTTACCACGAGTGCAATTATCCCCCTTTATGCACGTGTTACGTTCAACGTTTTTTCGTTTCCATTGAAGAATAATTTTTTTTTTAAACTCAAATACATACGTTACGCGCATGTGTATGACACTTCATACACATATATCGATGAATACGTTTGATGACGTATTGCTTCTAAACAATGCCAATTCTAGTGGGCCATGCTTTGTTTACGTACGATCAGTATAGTGACTTATATTGAAAATGGAAGACATTGAAAGTATTCCTGAAGAGATATTGCAAGAAGCGGACGAAGCGATGAATACTTTACTTCCGAATAAAAGTAAGGAAGTATATGAAAAGGAATACAACTTATACAAGTTGTGGAAAGCAGAAAAAAAAGTCTCTTCCGATTCGGAAAATGTGTTGATGGCTTATTTTTTAGAACGGGTAAATACAACTGACGATTTATGTTTTTTATTTGTAATATGCTAAGATAATTTTTTGTCATGAAATACATTTAATTTACTTATGTCAAATATTTTATGATACAATAGTCAGCTAGCGTCAAACCCTCCTGCTTATGGCCAGACTTATCAATGTTGAAGAAGATGTTGCGTGTCAAAGAAAACATAGAATTTCGAATTACAAAAATTTAATTAATTCTTGAAAATCAAAAAATAAAGCAATTGTGCCGAAAAAATCAAATGTATTCAGCAAAGACGAAATTAATAGATTTCTCACGGAGGCACCAGATAAGAAATACCTTCTTATGAAGGCAAGATGTAGTAAATGAAAGTATGATGTCTTTAAAATGTTACTAATATCATACAATAGACTAAAAATAAAATTTT
The DNA here is from genome assembly GCA_031308135.1 of Acheta domesticus. Taxonomy (NCBI): domain Eukaryota; kingdom Metazoa; phylum Arthropoda; class Insecta; order Orthoptera; family Gryllidae; genus Acheta; species Acheta domesticus. The sequence continues at coordinate 143,141,768 of JAHLJT010004567.1, read as the reverse complement.
GTTAATGTATTTAGGTTGTTGCGATATTTGGTGTCTGTGGTGCTTGCAGACGTGATGAATTATACAACTTGTGTGTGGACGACGTTAAAGAAGAAGGAAGTGTACTGCTTGTAAATTTAGAAAATAACAAAAAAAATATTGTGAGAAAATTCACAATCATTAATGAGACAGGTTCTGTTAATTATGTTGAAAAATGTCAACAGTATTTTTCACTTCGCCCCAAACAAGTAAAACATAGAAAATTATTTGTATTTTATAATGGACGGTGCAGCGTTCAACCAGTAGGTATAAATACTTTTGGAAGAATACCAAAGGAGATAGCTTTATTCTTAAACATTCCCGATGCAAATTTATTTACTGGGCATTGTTTTAGAAGAACATCTGCTACTTTTCTGGCTGATAGTGGAGCTGACATTTTAACAGTGAAACGACACGGCGGATGGCGTTCTTCTTCTGTAGCAGAAAGTTACATTGAAGATTCCATACAAAATAAAACAAAAATTGCAAAGCGTATAGGTGAAAAATCAGATTTGTCATTAACTACGATGCCCACTGCCTCAACATCACACACAGCTTTACCTGGGACAAGTCACGTTGGTGAAGTACATATTTCTGAAAATTATGAAGCGTTGTCTGGATCAAGATCGTCGGTGCCAAATGTAGGTGGGGTAATTTTTAAGAATTTAACAAATTGTACCATAAATATCAATATGACTAAGGAGTAATTTTTTATAATTTTGTTTTATTCGCTCACGTATAGGTTGTTGACATTTTTGTTTATTTCACGGCCGGCTGCAAATAGCTTGGCCACGTGTGTTTATAGTATCATAATTAAACGATTTTGATCTTTTTGTGAGTTCTGATTGGTGGTTGTAGAATCTTAATTGCACGGTAGACTTTTAATTCCACGCGTGCCATTAACATGGAGATAATTAACGATTTTTCATGCAATAAATGAGCATAATTAGTTAACTAAACGAAAAACTATTTAAATAACTAACTAAAAGCAGTATCACATGATATGGAACAAATCCAAGCCAAATTCACACGAAATTAAAAACTCAACCACAATGGTCACAAAGCATGCGTTTCAGAAAATCTTATTGACGCAAAAGAAGTTGATAGCAAGAAGGCCCTCTAAAACCTTTTGTTTTTGCTGTCAACTTACCTTAAAAACTGTTTCAACTTCATACATTACTTAAAAAAATTAAGATGTATATTGTTATAATGAATAAACGAATATTATTACAATTGTTGATATGGAAATTAAATATTTCTCATTTCTAGCTTGTCCTTTCACCGTGTTGACATGAAATAAATGTGCAAATTTGTGAGAAATGCTACAAAAGTGTTCAGCGCTCAATACCACTCCTGTCGAATAAAAGTAACTCAGTTTAAGCATATAATAATTTTAAAAGTATATTTTTAGTGTTTTGTCATTTCCTTTAATACGTAATTAGCTGTTACATGTTTTAAGTTCATCTGCTTGCTAATTAGAAAATGATATATAATAATTACACTTGGTGAAACATTTCAAGAGTTTAATCTGTTATGTCTGTTAATGTGCCCGCCTAATATGTATATTGTTAATGACAATATACATACCAATTAATGCAATACATACCTAACCAATAATATAATCGTGGCCAACGAAAGAGTCTCTTTCGTTGGCTACGATATAATACATACTTAACCAATTAATACAATTTGTATACGAGTGTTCATAAGCTATTTGCTGATATGAACTTATAAGTTGATGTAACAAAGTTAGTTTTAGCTTTATTTTAAATTTATAATATTCTTGTATTAAGAAATTCAGAAGAAATATAATAGTCTCATATGAATAAAAACCATTTTTATAATAAAGTTTTAAAGAAAATGGCCGTGTTTAAAAGATTGCTATCAAATCTAATTATTTTTATTATATTTGCTTGCATGAGTAACCCCAAGTAGCATGTCTGAAAATTATAGTATTATTTCCGTATGTTATTCAAAATTAAATAACAGACAAGATAATAAAGTGTTCATTCTTAAAAGCTCCTTGTTGTTCAAACACGTCCTTGTCTGGATATTTAACGGCAAATTAAAAACATGTAACTTAATTATAAAAAATCTAAACAGGATATCTCCTCAATGGCTCTCTCTCGTATAGTCACGACAAACCCAGATGTCAATAAACCATACCGGCTACACTTACGAATAATAATCACAGTCTGCCATTACAACAAAACTACAAGTATTACTTGTACCTACATCACTCCGCTGGCAAGGAATTTATATCTAAACGTATATTTTCAAATTATTCCATTACTAAGAGTTTTATTTCATCCGATTCATTCAAAGTACTTATCTTATAAATATTCTATTTTTTTATCCAACGTACCTAAAGAATAATAATCCTTCCACTTTCTACCAGCGTGACGTCATTCCTACCTCCCTTGCGGAGAAGACGAAGGGACGGAACACAAGGTCAGTAAGATTCACGGATTAGGAAAGTATAGTAAATGAGTTATTTCTGTTTTGGGTACAGGAAAATGTTATAAGGGTATAACTATTAAATAAATAAATAGAACCTAAAGAATATTCCTTTACCATTATTTACCATCCCATTACAATATTTTTGTCTAAGAATTTCCCTTCTTTAAAAAATATGCACATTGCATTTATTTGCTGGTGTTAGACTTTATATATTGAAATTAAAATGTCAATACAATTTACCACAAGATTTACAAATTGTAACAATCTGATTTAATATTTGGCAAATTAGTGGTAACTGTACCAAATACCGAGCAAAAATAACTTCACTATGACTGTTACAAATGTTTAAAAATTAGTGATATTCTCTTATTAATAATATTAAAATAATACTACCCATTTACAAACAAAAACTCCTTCACTTAAAATGTTAATAGCAATTAAAATTTAAAAAGCGTGAATTCTGCATTCTCTTATATACAATACAGGATATATTTCAATTTTCACAAATTTGAAATAGTAGTACAAACAAAATATTTAAGATATGTTCTAAATATCCCATGGTTTATTAGAAATGAATTCAAAAAGAAATTTTCTTTGAACTTCTCAAAACTGTGGTTAAGTAAACTAGGCATCCAATATTTTCTACTCGTCTTTAAACTGTTTTACTGCGATACAAACTTTTAAATTAGGTCAAACTGGTAACCCTTTCCTTAGAAGTTAAATCTCGACACTCGATTTATGACATCCTCCTCCATTCTAGTCTTATGCAATGAAAATACTTATCGTAATACTTTTAATATTATAATTTCTATTTAATTCATTATTTTAAAAAGCATTAAATGCAATGTATGTAAACCTTCTCCTAAAATCTTGAAAAACAATATCAAACTAGGAAAATAAGCAATTTGAAAAATCTTAGGTCTCAGTCATTCTTGTCGAAACCCAATGTTGCATTGTTGTGAACCAGCATCGTCACCGGGGAAACACCAATATAGTGTCATGGAAAGGAGTAGGTGCCGATCCGAGAATATTATTGACCTTCATGTTTTCCATCCCTTCGCCTTCTCCGCAAGGGAAGTAGGAATAACATCACACAGGTAGGAAGCGGACGGACTCGGCGCCATTGCTTTTATCGCTACTGCGTTGCAGATTTGTAACTAGAGTGCTGATGTTAACAGGCAATACGATTTCGATGGCATGCACTGTTCTAACACATAGAAAGACTTCACTGACATGAATACAATTCTTGATAACGTGTTTTAGATAATATTAAGTTTTACTTTCTCCACTTACGTTTAAGTAGTGAAGAGAAAATATTGTAAATACTGCGGCGATAATCGACGATTTTTTGTTAGGTAAACTTTATTGTCGGGCCCTGGCAACGGAAAAGTGGATAAATCGTGATCCTGTGTGTCACTTTCTAAAGCACTAAATCACTTCCTGTCCTCGTTGTGTAGTCAGTGTTGTGACAAAAAAGAACCAGTAGATTCAGATAAAATAGGTTTATTGACAAGGTTTATTGACAAAGTTTTCTTGGTACAAAGAATGTTCCAGCAATCAATAGAGTAATCCAGGTCGTAGCCAAATTTTCCAATTTCCAGGAGATGTACCAAGAACAGCGTAGATCGTTGCGTAGTCCGGGAGACGTGCCGAGGGAGTTGCCGTAGTCCGTAGTAATCCAGCGAGAGAGATCCGGGGGCGTTGCGTAGTCGACTCTGTTGTCACCAATACTGCTGCGAAGCTCACTCGTTGCCGGGAAGATTCCAACTGACTCGCTGCTCCCGGCGGGGGGAATTTATACCCCCTCGGGGCTGAAAGCTCGCCGGCCAACCCGCCCATAAGGTCGGGAGCGAGTCCCGTGGCGCCTACTGGAGCGTGACGAACCTTGCGGCTCTAAGCCGCACGCGCTCTCCCGGGCGCCGAAGGAACCTTGTGGTTGTCTCTCCGCCTCGCTGCCTCGTTCTTGTGGCGGTCCCTTTAAAGGTGTGCGGGCGACCACCACGGTCAGAATCCTCATTTTGTGGGTTCTTGATACCGGAAATTCATTGACATTTATCTCTGTGTATTTTTCTGTTTGTGTCTGTCTTTTTTTACGAGAGTAGATGGAAATTTTCAAAATACTGGGTAGCTCTCATTATTCAGCGTGAGAGATAAAGATTACTCATCAAAACCAAACCTCCCTTCTCCTCCATCCTCCCATTGAACTGCCTGTCCACATTACATCGCCGAGAGTGGAATAGTGACCCAATCACATCGTGGTCGTCGCAAAAATTTCGAGAGGAGATAGTAGGATTATGTAGAGAGAAGTCGAGTGGCATCATGAGGTTTTCTTTCTCCAGGCATCTTAATTCCAGCAATACTTCTTGTGCAAAATTATACCCCCGCTCCAATTACTTTCAAGAGCAAACATGTATAAAACTAGGTTTCTGGAGTTATTTGCTCTATCCCAAGCATCTCAACGGTGATTAGTTGAGGTTGACAAGAGGGCCTGAAAATCACATGTTTGGCATCCTCGACAGAAGGTTTGCATACTGGACAGTACGGAATACCGTCGAGTTTGAACTTGTGAATGTAGGCTCTGAAGCATCTATGTCCAGAAGCTGCGTGAGGTAATATTAACCTCATCGCTAATTCAACTGAATCCACCATTCAACTGTAGTAATCAGTCGGTAGGTCCACCTTCCCTTGAAGAAAGTGTCCCATCGCTGCTGCCATTCTTCTTGTTGTTCCAAATAATTTTGCGTCCCGTCTCATTTGTTGTAACGCCTCTGGCGTTCAGGGGCCATTATATCTATTGGGATCACCCCGGCTATGAAACTGCTTCATTTGTGAAGGTGAGGAACGCACATGCAACCCTGACCGCTGACAGCCAATATGATGACGGCATTCCTAATATGTATTAACACCATGTGTTCGAACAAGTTACTATATGCTTATTTTATTTTATTCTCTTTATTACATTTGTATTGAAGCACTTCGCACCTCGCAAGCTCTTTCCTGTGCCTGTGTCGCAATTCCTGTTTAACGGAAGAACATGTCATAACACGTTTCCTCAGCGCAACGCAGCTGCAACGCTTAAATTCTCGGGATCCGACCTCCTCCCCTTTCCTCAGAACTGCACGTCAAACTGCCACATGTTAGCCGTTATATCCAGCTTATAATATATAAAACATTTTAAGATTCCCCTGTCAGTCATATTTGATGGCATAATTCTTATAATTAAAAATCATGCCTGTTTCATATATTTTATCTTGAATTCCTTTTCCCTTTCAGAATAATCGTAAATACATCATTTTTGTTACGTTAATTCTAATTGGACAGCGCCCAGTATGCGCGCGAAAGGCCGCACACGGCTCACTCCCGCTGCGAGCAAGTCGAGGCGCGGTCGTCATTTGTGAAGTAGTTGTGATCTGAGCTGCACGCGGCATACTCCACGCCGCCCAGGCGCGTGTTCTTTCCTTTGTGAGGCAACCATGCCTTTGTGCTAGTGACACTAGTTCAGTATGTGCTCTCAGTTTCTCTTATGTTCAATCACGCTGCCCACGCACGTGTGTTTTTCTCTCTTGCAAGGCAATTCATGCCTTAGCGAACTATAAACCATGCTTATGACACCGGTTCTTGCTGTGTCAAGTAATTACAAGGTGTACTCACAGCAGCCTACGCTGTATATGTGTTATCATTTCAACATTCTAGAAAATGTACTCGTGTCAGTGCGAACGCTGTAATGTTCTGGCAACATCAATTAACATTGCCTTAACATTTAACCTGCAAAACTATGAGCCATGCTCATATTCATAATGTGTTTGCCTCAACGCTGTGACAGTGCGTGTCGGTGCGAACAATTGGTTGCTACTCAGTTGGCGACTAATGCATCATGCGAGTTCGTTCAGTGTCGTCTCGCTCAACAACTGTTCCTGTTAATTCTGCTTGCCATTAGTGCCCACTGCGCTCTGCCTTACAGTCATCAGGATGCGGGTGACGTCATCCAACGCAGTCCAGCTGTCAGCAGCGCCTTCTCTCAAGACAAACAATATGATTTTGTATCTATGTTTCTCTTTCAAGTCCATTCATTCAATATGTTCAGTGTACTTGCAACTAACGCATACTTCACCGTGCTTTCATATAGCACGCCTGTAAATTATTCAGCTTAATTATATCTTTTGTTAAATATATGTGTTGTGTTTCACTGAAACATTTGGTGACATCTCAGAAAACCAGGCAACTTTCCTGCCTTGAGAATTCTAAATCGGAAAGTGGTCCTTCACAAGCTATTGCAGGTTTTGTTAGAAGAGAGGAAAATTCAATACGTCCACTTGCTCAGCCACCCTTTTTACACCATGCTTCTTCACATCTGTAGAGGTGGCCCGAACAGGTGATCCATAGAGCCGGACCGAAAGCAAGCAGCTTTCTCTTTTCATGACTAAGCTCTCCGGAGTTCGGCATTAAGCTAATCAACTCAGCATTCACCATAGCTTTTTTTCTTGCTGGCATAGACCAAATTGTTTCTAAAGAACAAGCGCATGGTGGTCATGATGCTGAGGTATTTTTTCGTAGGTCGTGGTGAAATTTTGTGAAGACTGACTCTGGGAGTGATAGATTCTCTCTTCTTGTTGCTAGTTACAAGCATCACTTTTGTCTTGGATTAGGCAAATTGCAATCCTACAGAATCCAGCAAAAGATAAGATTGACATGGAAATGGCTTCATTGCAAATATACACTATTTCCTCGCAAAATTTTGCGACGACAATAGCCATGTCATCTGCGTTGCCTATGATCTTGGTTTCTTATGAGAATGGGAGCCCAAGAACCTCATCATACAAGATATTCCAAAGCAGTGAACTCAGCCGAACCTGCTAGGACTCCGGTGATGATTGTTATGTTCCAGTGGTACGGATAGGATTCTCAACATTGCCCTCAAAACTGCGATATCCGCTCGTATGGACTATTGAGCGAACCTTGCGAAAGCCTTATTGGTTCTCTGAGAGCCCTCTTCCAATCTTGAGCTAACGATTTGCTCGAAAACCCTACCCGCAGTATCGAACATGCACAGCGGCTGGTAAGGCGCCAGCTTTCAGGAAGTTTTTCCTTTTTGGAAGAAGTACTATTTATAGTTTTTTTCATCTCTGAAGAAACGTCCCTCCTCTCAGTCATGAATGTTAGAGACCCACGAGGACGTCCAATCGTCCATACGAGCGGATATCGCAGTTTTGAGGGCAATGTTGAGAATCCTATCCGGTCCTGGAGCCGTATTGAGCGAATCCTATCCGGTCCTGCAGACTTAATACTACAAATTCTGCTCATTAACTGCAATAGCTCATCTTAGCGATCGATGGTAACATTTATGAATCAAGTGGCATGATGTTCGTCAGTTTGCGTGGGAATAAAGTTGTCACAGTTTTCGGAAGAGTGATAGAGCACTTTGGAGACTGGGTATATGACTTCATAAACTTCTTTATCAACTTCGCATGGGCTTTTAGATCAAAGACGTTTACTTTCCTGGATTGCGGAAAACTGGTTTCTGGCCAGATGATGTTCTTGCAAGTGAACAAAGTTATATTTGCCACGAGCTTCCTGGTACAGTCTCCTGGCTTGAAGGCAATGATGACGCTGATGAGCTACGTCTTCGTTCCACCAGTAAAATAGTAAACGTCGATAGTAGATTCCTTTTCTGGGCACAGCTGCGTCAATCTCTGGTTATCCAGCTCATAATTTGGCTAACCTTTCTCTGTCCCGCCCCTAGTGGTACTAACGTCTCCAAAGGCGGAATCCTTCCTCGTGAAAGGCTTTGACATTCCATTCCCTCATCATACATCCCGGTCCGTTTCCCTCCTGTGTGTATGTACGTGTGTGTCTCTACGTTTGTGTATGTCTTTGTGTCTGTGTCCACGCTAGCACTAAACGTCCAGACGATTTTCTTCAACACTGATATTCCCCCATCGATCTGAACAAACTTGAGGCTCTCGAGTTTGAAACGGGCATTTTGATTTTTTGGAGCGGTGCTTTAAAATCCATTCTAAATACTGAGATCATGTACAATTTTTGGAAGAAATACTACTTTTTCGCGTAAATTAAGCTTTAAATAATACTATGTACTGTATTTGAAAAATTTTCAAAACGATTCCAATTTTTTTCTTCGCGTTGAAAATGGCGCATGTGTAATTTTCATTGAACTCTCTGAATTTTCGAAAATTTCGTAAATTATAAATAACACGAGAAACCACTTCTTTTAAGCGTCGGGAATGATGTATTCCGTGTGCGACTGATGGTGCAGTGGTAACTTGCTTGGCGTGCTGACATGAAAAACCTGAGTTCGAATCTCGCTGCGAAGAAGGGTGATGTTTAGAACACTTTTCCAGGTCCGTAATAATGCGTAGCCGTTACAAGTAATGCGAGAAGGTATGTAATGTTATATCACCATTATATTTATCTGAATAGCGATTCCGGGCGCGTCAACTACTAAGGTTTAGTCTCGTAAGTGTAGTGCATGGCTTTTCCTCGAAGGGAGATGTTGATCTTCCCCCTCTGTATGGTGAGATACGGCGCCGACCTACCGGCTAACGGAATTTCCTCCAAACATGTATCTCCTACCAGCAAGGCACCGCCCCAGCCGGAGAAAGCTCTGAGATCCCGTCATGATTGGTAGTGTAGACCATGTAAGTGTAGTGTGCGTATGAGTAAGCGATGAGGATGGGACACGGAAGACGAGATTTCGCATGGTCCGTGCCGCGTTTGTTGAATACTGCTCCGGCATTCGCCTGGTATTGATTGAAGAAACCACGGAAAACTACCGATGAGAGCAGCCGACCTCTAGAATTCTCCTCCAGACAGCGAATGAATTGCACCTAACAAGTGTCGAAAATCATACCACCGTCGGGGCTCGAACTTAGGCCCTCCCGATCAGGGGCATTGTAGTGACATCAGTTGATGCCCTGAGCAATCTCTCCCGGTTAGGCTGATCTGCATTACTATATTTTTCGAAATGAATGAACCAGATTACTTTCTGTCATTGAAATTAATTCGACCAATTTTAGATTGGTTATTTTGTTTCAACTCCACTTCAATATCCAACTTCATCCACTTCTTGGATATAAGGTTTATTTGAGTTTCTTGGATATAAGGTAATAGGTAATAGCATATACGGTTTCAAATAAACCTTCTATCCAAGACGATGTAGAATTATAGATATATGATATAGATGTGTAATATATTAAGGAAGATCTTTCTAAAAAATCTCATTTTTTGAATAATACATTTTCATTATAAAAGCTTTTACATCAATATCATTTACATCTCAATACACTCTCACACATCATATATATATATATATATATATATATATATATATATATATATATATATATATTGCAGTATAAAATTCTGCAGACCTTTAATTTAACGAATTTATCTTCATAATACAAATTTATTGAACAATAACTTACGTTTTAATGAAAACTACTATAACTTTAGGACTGAAAATTGAGTACAAAAATGTTACTATCGCAAACACTAAAATAGTTTTTTTTTGTTGTAAAATTTGTTTTCTGCACAACTCTTGCACACTTGTTGGTTCTTTCCGTAATTGTATTTTGCATTCTGAGTTATTTCTTATTCGGGTTCTTCATTCTCAAGAAATTCCTATTCATTATCGTCTTTCTCCAGATTCTAAACATAATTGTATGCATGACGAGTAATGGTCATTTTCATTTGAAGATCTGAAGATACTCTCAAGATTACTGTACATTTGCTCCACCCATTGCGCAATATTTTCTTCCAAATCGTGGTCATTAATATTTACACACTCACTCAAACGATTAGACATGTTTTTCTGAACATTTCAATTTCTTCAGATATGTAACAGAACAAAATTTACTAACTGGGAAAGTGCGACGGGCACTCAGTGAAAGTTACACTGCGACGGACGTGGAGTCCCTAGGTCTCCTGCGCGCCATTAATGACTGATAATTTCTCTTCTACAACAGTAGCCCTGCGAAACATAACTTAAAACTATAGAAGGAAAAGGTACAAGAAGAATCAATGTTATAAAAAACGTACATGCACGTATTCGAAGTTTCGCGAAATCGGAGGAGTTCCAGTAGCAGAGGGTTAACTCAGATCCTCCCCACCCCACATCATTTGGGTACTTTCAGTCATCTCTCGTCTGCTGCCGCTTTTAACCCGTTTATATTCAAGACTGTTCGGTACTTATTCCTAATGTTTGATATCAACTCTACCTGCAAGATATACAAATTTTTGACATCATCTTTATTTCCAATTTTCGTCCATTTATATTCAAGTCTATTTCGCACTTATTATACCTGGATTTTAATATCTACATTATCTACGAAATACACCCAATTTTTATACTGAAACCTTCAATAATGCAATTCATTTATTCAATCATTGTATTATAAAAATTTTTGCCAGTCCATGCCTAGCTCATTTAGCCCGTTAACATTTAAATGCAATATTTCTATTCTCGAGTAGGTATCACATATGGCTTTAGACAATTGATTTTTATCAATCGATTGAACTTACGGGAATTCAGGCTGTGAATGTCTTATTCAGTATATTCAATTTGAAAATTTACTCCGAAATGATAACACTGTATCATCTTATGAACATTTGCAATCACTCAAATTCGTCAGGTAACAATTTAGGATGGAAATTCTTTCCTTCCCACTTAATGAAATACTCAAGGTGTTTACCTCTTACTATAGATCCGCTGCTCGGTACTTCTGAGAAACAAAGTACAATAAACACGAAGAAATACACCCAATAAATAAATTACCTACCATAACATAATAGCATTAATTCATTCATATATTAACAAATAACACACATTCATTCTTTGCCTAACACACCATGCATGGTCAATGTACTTATGACTTTTCCAACATCCATATTCTGCTAATTCTAACGGTACATAACTTCATCTTCCTACAAAATGACGAAAAGTGTCTTTAACTTTCCTTTCGTTGACAGACTGCCCTGTTGACCGACGGAAAATGATACCATTCTATTTACCATTCCTTCGCTTCATCCCACCATCTTGCGTCCTTGTTCTCGTTCTAAATTTCAAAATTAACTTTCATTTTCCAAATTTCACTCGAAACATTACTTCATTACTTTTCCAATATTCAAGTGTTAACCTAAAAAAACTTCTATAGAAACTTTAAAACTTTTCTTACGCATAGCGAACACGTACGTCATCATCCGTTCGGCCGTTTGTTACCATGACCTCTATCGCTTTCCTGCTGTTCCCACTAAAATCTCTCCCCTCAACTATTTTCTTCACTGATCCAAAAGTTCGGGAAAGTGTTCTTTGTCACTAACTCCTGTGCACAGTGTTTCTTTGTCCTATCGTGCATTTATATCCAATGGTTCGTCATTCCCGACATTCAATACGCTGTTGTTTTCTGGCAACCACTAATTTTTCTTTTATTCATTTCTGATCCACGTGCAGGGAAATCATTCACACGTGACTTATTAATAATTAAGTTCTTCTTCTTCTCATTATTATTATTATTATTATTATTATTATTGTTGAATTTAATGACTCAGTGAAACTGTTGGCGTAAGGAATACGTCATTTGGTGGCTTAGAACCAGATTGTTCTTATGAAAAGGGAATTCACCCCATCCAACTTGAGCTAAAAACCTTTGAATTATGTGACAAGTCTGAAGTAAGAATCCTTTTTACAACATTTTGCAATTTTATTGGTAGTTCCAAATTTCTCAAATTCCTTTTGAAAGTTTTCGACATCATTCCTTCCGATGAGATCAATGTATAAGAACTTTCTCCAACCACCAGATCTGATTCAATTGCAATTGCAAGCTCCTCATACTTCCTGTTCTTCTCTAATTCAGTTTTCCTGATGTTAAATGTCAGAGGAACTGCAATATCACTTATAGAGGCTATTTAATTCGTTTCATCAACGAGGAGGACATCAGGCCTGTTATAATCCACTGTTTTGTCCGTGATAAATCGGTCACAGAACACATGCTTCTTTGTTTCCAATACACGGGCTGGACAATATTTGTCCAGGGTTGAAGTGTCCTACGTTGAAGAGTCTAATGTTCGTGTTTAACAGAAGGTTCTTGAGTATCAATTTTGCGAGTTGGTTGTGTCTTCCAGATAGGCATTGTCTGATAATGCCGGAGAGCCCGCCATAATATGTTGAATTGATTTGCCATATGTTTCACATTTTCCGTATTTGTCTATCACATTTATCCTCATTACATTTTCCCTAGTCTTTTATCGCAGAATCCCATCTTGCATAGCCATTACAAACCCTTCAGTCTCTGGGTATGAATATCCACTTATTATCCAAACCAGAGACGCAGCTTTATCAGTATGTTCTTTCAGTTGATTGGGGAATTTTCCTTGTAGGATTTTCCCTTTCCAAGACTGTAGTTGATCTTATGTATTTTGAATGCTTTTCATGGAGTTACAAGAAAAATCGTGGCGTGTGACCTAAATCAATTTCATTAACCTGGTGCATAAGTAGACGAGAGAAATTCATCAGTTTACTTTTCATATTCTGTTCTTGTTTCCTACCTAACCAGTTTATTTTAAGTAGGCCTCTTCTTACAACTTTTCGGTGTAGATAGTCTGTTGCTGGAAGATTTGGGATTGCAGGCATCGGAATTTAGTGAGTACTCCTATTGTTACTCAGTCTATCAAATTTAAATCAGTCAGACCACGTAATTAAGGGTCATCCATAAATTACGTAACGCTGAGGGGGATGGAGGGAGTCTGAGGTAACGTTACGCTGCGTTACATAGAGATAGGGAAGTGCGTTACAAGGGGAGGGGGTATTTAAAATACTCGAAATTTGCGTTACGTAATCAATGGAGGCCCCTTATTCCAAAAGTGTAGGTGAATGTTGGTACGGCCCTGGTGTTGGCTGTTATAATGTTCTTACCTGATAATTTTGGGTTGAGTACTTTAGTTATTCTACTCCGGTACTTTCCCGTGAAGTTATTTAGCTTGGTGTGTCCAATCGTGGAGTTCTGTCATATTCCAAGATATTTATAGCATCCGGTTTCAGTTCTTCAATACTTTGGAACTGTTGATTCGGTTGTATACTGACAATAACGCATTTGTCTATACCACATGACATGATAATATATTTACTAAAGATAGCTTCAGTGTTTGTTATGTCCAGGAAAACACAGAAATTCGTCAACACAGTTTTTATTGAACAAAATAAATATCAGTGTAAAATAACAAATCCGGTAACCAAAGAATAAGTCCATAAACATAAGCCAGGTTACCGTTTTCCATAAGATGTACTCAAATCAACCTGTTTTCTCCAGTAATCGTCCGAATGTCCAAGCCACAATTGCCGGGTCCAAAATATCACTATGCCGCTGATCACACTATCTCACACCAGGAACTCCACACGAAAACTGTCTGCCAACTCGGCGGCGGGGCCCGCTTTTATTGGTCCCGGCGGCGTAGCCTCGCCTCCACTCTGGGGCTTCGCTGACCGGCTGCCTTCTCTTCGTTTGACCGGTCTTATCACGGTCCGCTGCCCTACAAGTTGCCGCCGTGTGCTGGCGGTTAGGCGCGCGATTTGACTCGTCGCACACCACCGCCACAGTGTTGATCTTTTTCACTTCTCCCTCGCTGGGGGAAAACGTTCCCCTACCGTTGTCACTTCGGCTAGGCTCACTCATACGGATCTGGCGAGCAAGTACGGGCACTGTTGGTGGATTCTGTTAGTTTAATCAAGCTCTTCTCTTAGGAATTTTCTTACTAAATGGCATGTATCCAGAATTACAGATTTTTGCGTTGTCATCAGCAGTTTTACGGATCTTAAAGTCTTGAGTTGACGCTTTGTCGATTTTTAAACTACTCCAGTACATGAAATTACTATAGGTGATCTTTTTTACCTTCCAGAGCTTCTTTATCTCATCTGCCAAATCTTTATATTTAATCATCTTTGTAGTGTAGGTAGAACTGATGTTATGAGTGAGAGGGATGACAATGTCAATAATACACACCTCTTGTCTACTTTTGTCCAAGAACAAGATATTAGGGAGGTTGGCTGGTACAGCAACATTAGTTTTTATTTCTCCGTCCCAGTATAGTCTCATATTCTGGTTGTCAATTACATTCAAAGATTGGTATTTTAAATTAGTGTTTAAGGATTTTCGTCACATTTTCATGTCTCTTGGTGTATTCTGTGCTTGCTAGAGGTTGACACGAGCAAATTATATGTTCTATGGTTTCTGATGAGCTTTTACATTTCCCACATTTATCATCTATGCTTGCTTCTTTTTGGACATACTTTCGATAGTTTCTTGTTGACACAACCCTGTCATGAATAGCAATTATGAACCCGTTGTCTCGCCAAATAAGTTTCCTTTCCTAATACATAAGTGTGATGACTCCTGATCAACATCCTCGTTCTCTAGCTGTTTGGCTTACGTTCCATGCAATGCTTTTGATTTCCAGTCTGTCTTCTGGTTCTCAGTTGATTTGCACTGCAAGGCTAAATCCTTGCTTGCGAGATGAAAGGGTGTGGCATTCTCATCGGCTTTTCAGATGACACGAAACATATCGAGAGATACCTGTTTGCTATGAAAGCATTCATTGTCTTAGGTTGTTGTTGTTATTATTACAATTTACATTTTCACTTCCTATTTTCGTCTCTTTTTATTTTCCTAATAATCACCCTTGATTTGTCTTTTTCAACAATTCCTTTGCTCCTTCCTATTTTTTTCCTTTTTTTCCAATTCCTCCTTACTATTTTTTACGACAAAAATATTTTATAAATGCTTCTTAGCTTTCTTGTGATAGTCCAAAATGAACTATCACACTACCATCATTATTTAAGCATTAATAATTATTGACCATTTATATTCGAAACTATCCTGCAATTATCCATGTATTTTGATACCAACTTTATGTAAAAGATAAATTCACTTAGACCCCGACACACTGACACACTAATATTTCAACAACCACCCAGATAACCAGTTATATAATTGTCCGACCACCAGTCAGACGACTTGACATGCCCATATTCCTACATCTCGTATTACCTGACATACCAACTGTCAGCCAACCTGTCCGCACATTAGCGTAACCACCTGAGAGCACATTAGTGTAACCACCAGGCCAGCCCAACATTCAGACCACCAGCCAGCCCCCCGTCAGACAACCTGATAGACTACTTATCCGCCTAACTCAGATATCTCAGACAAGCAGTCAGACAACCAGAAAATCAGTCAGACCTTGCAGACAACCAGTCAGACGTTTCTGACAACCAGTCAGACCTGTCAGATCACCTCTCAGACAACCTGTCACCCAACCTCACAGACAAGCAGTCAGACCTGTCAGACAACTTGTCAGGCAACCTGTCAGACAGCTTCTCACACAACCTCATAAACCACCTGTCGGACAACCTGTCAGACTACCTGTCAATTTACATTTCAGACAATTTGCCAGACACCATGCATAACTACATTTACCAAACTACCTGTCAGACTTTCAGATTATCAGTCAAACTACCAGTTCGACTAGTCAGTCCTGTAAGACACCTTGTCGGACAACCTCCCAGACAAACTCAGATAAAATGTCACACCTGCCAGACAACGAGTCAGACCTGTCGGACAATGTCAGACCTCTTTAGATAATATTTCACACAACCAACCAGACAATCTGACAGACTACCTATCATTCCACATGTCTTCTACTTGTCGGACACCTTGTCAGAGAACCTGTCAGTCTACCTCTCAGACAACGTGTCAGACACCCTGTCAGACTACATGTCACACTACTTGTCAAATTACTAGCGAGACTACCAGTCAGGCAACCAATCACTACTACAACTACTACTAATATTAACATTTAAACAAATTACTTAATAGGAGATACTATTTTAAAAGTAGAAAATAATAATTCTATGACCTAAAATATACTTTAATAGCTAGGGAACTAATTTATTTTTAGATTTTCTCAAGCTTTGAGGAAAGGGTTCAAAGATTGTCGCAGGTAAACTGTTCCAGTCTCTAATAGTTCTGTTTGTGATCCGCTCTACCGAAGTATGTAGGTTTTCCTAGACGACGATTAATTTCATCCCAAGAAGGAGAACCTGTGTATGCTTTATACATAGCACAGACTCGCAACTTAATCCGCCTTTTTTCGAGTGACTTTCATGCACCTCTATTTTTTGAACCCCTGAAAGTGAACTTTGATGTTCTGTGCTGGAGCTTTTCTAGATTACCTTGCTGCGATATTCTGTACGGGTCCCAACAAAACGCGTCATATTCTAACAAGAGTCGCACTAGTGAAATATGAGCTAATTCTTTACTTCTCTCTGTACTCCTCTTTAGAATCCGCATAAATGTAAAGGTCTACAGGCATTCCCCACAACGAAATTGACTTGATTTTCCCAGGTCAATTTACTGTCTAATTGTATTCCTAAATATTTGCAAGATGTATCTGTAAGAATGACATTGTTGTTCAATTTGAACGCATTTTCACCGTAACATCGACCCCTACCAAACGTGATGGTTTTGATCTTCGAACTGTTTGTTTCCATGCCGTTTGTTTCTGCCCAGGAGTGTAATTTGTTTGTGTCTCGCTGCAAAATATCTACGTCCTCCTCTGATTTGATAACCCGATAGATGATAGTCATCGGCGAAGAGTCTTACATTTGAAGCTAAATATTTTGGCAAGCCATTCACAAAGGCGAGAAACATGAGAGGTCCAGTGACATTTCCTTATGGAATCCCTGACGTAACAGATGTTGATAAATATCTTCCGATTCGAACCTTTTGTTTCCTGTCACGTAGTAGTTCGTTTATTTAAGCCACCACCCTTGTGTGTGTACCCGAAACTATTAGTTTTCAAGACGATCGTGTGGAAAATCAAAAGATTTGGGAAAATCTATTATTATCGCGTCTACCCTTCCATCATTATCAATTTTATCGATTAGGTCCTGTATAAGTGAGACAAGCTGACTTTCGCAAAAGAAACCGTTCTTAAAATCGTGCTGACCTTGATACAGCCATTCCTTGCCTACCCATTCTTTCCGGATGCAATTAGTAATTAGTTGTTCCATGAGTTTGCATGCAACTGATGTGAGACTTATCGGTCTATAGTTACTAAATACTGTTTTATCACCGCTATTAAACAACAGATACTACAAGTGCTAACTTCCAATCTTCCGGTACGCAAGCGTTATTGATAGAAACATTAAATAACCTAATTAGATACGATAGAATAGCCACTGCGCCTAATTTAATGATATCCGTGGACATACAATCTATTCCTCGAGATTTTCCACTTTTCATTACTTTTATTCTTTTCCATAAAGTACTTTCGTCGATAAGAAATAGATTTAAATCTGATAACTTGGTATCTGTGTACAGTTAGTCATCGGCTTAAATACCGAAGTGAAATACACATTAAAAGCGTCAGATATTTCTCTGTTGTCAATTACTTGTGAATTATTAATACGAACAATTTGTATTACGTCTTTGTTTCCCTTCCCTTCCTTCTACGAATATACTTCAAGGATATATTTCAAATAACGTCCTTCCGCAATTTTCTTTTCCTTTTCTAATACTTTAGAATAGCTTCGAAATAGTGTCACATGGTTATGACTGATGTGCCTGCTATTAAACGCTTTTCTGTTTTTTCTGTTCAAAGTCTAATCTTTGCATTATAATATTCTCGGTTGGGGTTACTTTTTAACAATTTCCACGGTATAAATACAGGGAATTTTTAAGAATGTTTCTAAATCCTCGCTATATTTTTTCTCATCCCCCTCCTATTCTAAGAAACCCATCGTATTGCTCCCTTAAGTAAGTTTGAAGCCTTTCTACATTGGTTTTCTTGTACTGCCTCACTAGAAACCCGGCGTTAATACTTTTCCTTGAAGTACTTGGAAAAGTAGCTGCACGTTTCCATCGCATACGCACCCTTTCCAATTTGTGTCTGGAAGATTTAAATCTCCAGCAAGAACTACAGGATGGCTACTTATATTTTTGTATTTATAGTAGTTATTAGCCGGTATAAGAAAGCAAGAACTTATTTCTAGGATATTCTCTAAACAATGAATTTTCAACCAAGTAATTTCAAAAACATTATCAACCCCATTTGATATCTTATTTATTGTGATATTCATGAAAACTCTGCTGCCTGAACTCTGCTAAACGTAATATAAAAAGATCGAACAATTTCCAAATTCGTTACCGCATCCGAGAATCAAGAATCTGTACTTATCACGATAACAGGATCAGAGCCTCAATTAAATTCCAAAATTCTGTTACCTTATTCATGACACAACGGCAGTTCACCTGCAACAATTTAGTGAATTCTATTCTCACCTACAAGTCAGAATTTGGGACCCGCGCGTCCAGCTCAGGTGCAACCGCCAGCGCAGCAGACGTCTCCTCTCGCACAACAGTCGCCATTTTTAGACATCATTGCAACATAACTGTTAGTCTACAATTTTAGACAAATTGTCAGACCACCCATCATAGTCCCTGTTAGACTACCTCCAAACAAATTGTCAGTCACCGTATCAAACTACCTGTCAGGCAATCTCTCACTCGACCTCTCAGAATACCACTCAGGTTACCTTCCACACCCTCTGTAAAATTACCTCACAGACTAACTGTTTTTCTACCTGACCAAATACCTGCCAGTTTACAATGCTAGACTTGTCATATTCTGTCAGACAACAAACACAGTAGCTGTCAAATTACCAGTCGCACTTCCGATTGGACTGCCAGACACACACCCAGTCTTGTGAAAGAGATTGCCACTTCCTCCCACGCAAAATTTCAGACATCTTAAAAAGGTAAGATCTGTCAATCTCTGAGACGACGTATCAGACAAAATCTCATACAACATTACAAACTCTGAGAATATTTGTCAGACTACAGTTTGTCTCCCTGTCAGCCTACAATTTCAGACAACATGTCAGACACCCTGTCCGAGTACTTGTAAGATTATCTGAAACACTACAAGTTATAAATGATAATAAGACTAACTGATAGACAAGTCAGTCTTCTCAGACAACCTCTCAGACAATACATCTGTCAAATTACCTAACCACGTATCAGACTGCTTGTGCGGCTACCGGTTTTTCTGACAGACAACCTGTCAGACTACCTGTCACACTATCTATCAGATGACCAGTCAAACTACAAGTTTAACTATCAGTCAGACAACCAGTGTTGTGCACTACACGTCCAAACTGTCACAGAAGATGTCAGAGAATGTCAGACTACCTTGGAGATTATATCGCAGGAAAAATGCGAGAACTAGTCAGACAAGTTGTGGCGCTTCCCCTTGTCTCCCTGTCAGACTACATTTTCAGACTAGTCAGACAGCCACTCCAAGTAAATAAGATTATCTGTCACATTCATTCTCAGAGAGCAAGTTATATTTCCCAGTTAGTATTTTCAGACAACCTCTCAGACCACCACTCAGACTGCATGTGTGCATACTGCTTTTTCTATTTGACTCTCTACTTTTTTAACACCTGTGTGACACACTGTCAGATTACCTGTCAGACAATCTCCTAGATAAAATCTAAAGCAACAACTTGGACTGGAGTTATAAACTGTCACACAAGCAGTCAGAGAATGTCAGACAACCTGCGAGATAGTATCGCAGGCAACATGCCAGACAACTAGTCAGACGACTAGTGGTGCTTACTCTTGTCTCCCTGTCAGACTACATTTACAGACAACTAGTCAGACAGCCACTTCAAATACCTGTAAGATTATTTGTCAGATTCACTCTCAGAGAGCAAGTTATATTTCCCAGTTAGTATTCTCAGAAAACTTCACAGACTATACCTCCGACTTCCTACCAGACAACTTATCAGACTGCATGTGTGCATAACGGTTTTCTATTTTCGTGTCTACATTTTTAACAACTTACGTGATATACTGTCAGACTACCTGTCAGAATGTCAGATTACCAGTCATATCACAAGTTTGACTACCAGTCAGACAACCTGTCAGTTTTGTCAGACAGCCTGTCAGACTTATTCTCAGATAAAAAGTAAAGCAACAACATCGACAAGAGTTCCAAAATGTCACATAAGCAGAGAACGCCAGACAACCAGCGAGATAAAATCGCAGGCAACTAGTCAGACGACTTGTGGCGCTTTCTCTTGTCTCCCCGCCAGACTACATTTTCAGACATGTCAGACACCTTCTCCAAGTACCTGTAAGATTATCCGTGAGATTCATTCTCAGAGTACAAGTTATATTTCGCAGATAGCCTTCTGAAACTACCTTTAAGACAATACCTATGACAACAAACCAGACCATTATTAGACTGCATGTGTGCATACCGTTTTTTCTAATTGTCTGCCTACATTTTTAACAATCTGTGTGACACAATGTCAGACTACTTGTCAGACTATTTGTCAGATTATCAGTCAAACTACAAGTTTGACTACCAGTCAGTCTTGTCAGACAATCTTCCAGATAAAATCTAAAGCAACAACTTGGACTAGAGTTTCAAACTGTCACACAAGCAGTCAGAGAATGTCAGACAACCTCCGAGATAATATCGCAGGCAACATGCCAGACAACTTGTAGCGCATCCTCTTGTTTTCTTGTCAGACTACATTTTCAGACAACTTGTCAGGTAGCCACTTCAAGTACCTGTAAGGTTATCTGTCTGATTCACTCTTAGAGTCAAGGTTTTTTCCCAGTTAATATTCTCAGACAACCTCCCAGACAATACCTCTGACAACCTGCGAGACCACCTATTAGAGTGCATGTGTGCAGTTTTCTATTTGTCTGTCTACATTTTAAACAATCTGTCTGACACACTGTCAGACTACCTTTCAGGCTTTCTGTCAGAATACCAGCAGAGTGCCAGTTGGTCTACCAGTTAGACGCACAGTAACGCTTGTCTCAGACACAATCTTTGACAACAACTTGGACCCAAAATCTGACTTCTCAAACAACTATTTAGACGTTTCAAGTGAATTTGTCGGACGAATTTCCAGGCAATATCTCTGACTACGTGACATGTCCGACAGCTTTTGCGGTTACCTGTTTGTCTACCAGTCAGTTTTAGGTTTTAGAGAACTATCTGTGGGATGACCTGGTAATTTACCTGTGAGTCTAACGAGAAGGCGACCTTCCACCCTACGTTTGATGTTAATACTTAGATACTTCGATCTATTAATACTTAGAATACGTATTTTTCCATTAGCTATACTAGTTGTCGGTCTAAAAAGTTAGACTCTTTATACACTGTCGTTGTACATATCAATGTACAACGCCAACATTGCAAGTCACACTACCGATTGGATTTCCTGTCTCACCATTAGTCAGTCTTTTCAGCCTTTCACACAATCTTCCAGACAAAATCTTAAAACTTCTCATGCAGATCATACCTGTTAATCTTTCAGACGACATAGACCATATCTCATACTACCTAGCAGATAACATCTCAGACTACTTTTGAGGATTTTTTTATCACTCTGTCGGCCTCCTAGTTTTATACTACTTTATACTACTGTCAGACTGTGTGTTAGTTTACCAGTGAGTCTGCCAGTTATAACTACTAGTCAACCTGTCAGTGTTGTCAGCAGCCTGTCAGTCAACATCCGCGACCAAATCTAATACAACCATTTAGACAAGAGGTCACACCTGTCAGACAATCAGTTGAGGCAGACGAAAATCTTTCCGACAACCTCTCAGACAATATTTCTCACAACGTATCTGACCACCTGTTGGATTGTTTTGCGGCTTCCGGTTTTTCTACCCGTCAGTCTCGATTTTTAGACAACATGTTAGACAGATTGTCTGACTAGCAATTTAACTACCAGCCAGACAACCTGTCAGTTTTGTCAGATAGTCTGTCAGACAACCTCCCAGATAAAATCTCAGACATCTTAGACATATCCAACTTGTGACACAACCAGAGTGACAGTGTATATTAGACAATCTCTCAGACAACCTGCTCGACTACTCAGATTACCTCTTTGCCTACATGACAGGCTACATGTTAAACAAATTGTAAGACGCCCAGTCAGACAGCCAGTCAGACAACCTCCCAGACAAAATCTATGACAAGCACTTTGACAACAGGTCACACCTGACAGACAACCAAATTAGAACTGTCAGAAAATCTTTCAGACAAACTCTTAGACAATATCTCTGACAACCTACCTCACCACCTGTCAGACTGCTTGTTCTTCTACCACTTGGTCTTCCTGTCAGTCTACATTTTAGACGCAGTTGAGACGTAATGTCACTCTTGTCAGACAGCCCGTCAGACAGCTTCTCAGACAAAATCTCAGACAACCACTTAGACAAGAAAACTCACCTGTCAGACAATCTGTTAGACCTCTGAGAGAATCTGTCACACAACCTTTCAGACAATATCTCTGACACCCAACCTGACTGAGACAACTTGTCAAAAACCCTGTCCGACTGCCTGTCACACTACCACTCAGACCAGCAGTCAGGCAACCAATCCGACACGCCAGGGAGCCGGTCAAACAACCTTCAGCCACCTTCTATGACAATCTTTCGGACCACCTCCCAGGCAACTTCTCACTGAACCTCTCAGAAAATCAGTCAGGACTGTCAAACAGCCTGTTAGACAACCTCACAGATATCCTCGTAGACAACCCTCAAGCAAGTCTTTCATGAAGTCTGTCAGACTACCTGCGAGACTACCTGTCTCTCTACCTGTCATACTACATTTTTAAACAATTTGTCCGACTCCCTGAATACTAACTGCCAGATTTCCTGACAGTCTGCATTTTTCGACGAATTGTCAGACACCTTGTCAGACTACTTGTCAGACTACCTGGCTAATTAACATTCAGGCAAGAAGTCAGACCTGTCAGACAACCTTCCAGACAATTGTTGAGACAACGTTCCAGATTACCTGTCAGACTACCTTTTAGGCAGACGTCTGACCTTTAGACAACGTATGAGGCAACCTCTCAGACACCTCTCGGGAACTTCTCATATAACCGGTGAAACCTCCGATCAGAGTATTCGTCAGTCTCTCAACTCATGCAGCTTATCAGACTACTCAATCTCTCAGTCTACCTGCGGGACTACTAGTCTGACTACCAGTTTGACTAACAGCCAGACCTGGCAGACTGCACTTTAGACAATCTCCCAGACACCTTGTCACACATCCAGTCAGACTTCTTAGGCAATGTGTCAAACATCCTCTCAAACAATATGTCAGACAACCTACCAGACAACCCGTTAGGCTACCTGTCTGTCTATTTGCCTGTCTACCTTTTTAGACAACTTGTCAGACTACCTGTCATACTACTAATTTGACTACCAGTCAGACAACCATTCAAACCTCTCTGCCACACAACCTCCCAGACAACCTCTATGACATTCTTCAGACAACCTCTCAGACAACCAGTCAGACGTGTCTGAAAAACCTATCAGATAACCTCTCAGGCAACCTCGCAGATTGCCTTTTATTATACCAAGCAGACAACCAGTCAGACTTGTCAAAGAACCTGTCATTCAACCTGTCTGTCAAATTGTCAGCCTATTTGTCACATCACTTTGCAAAATATCAGACTACCAATCAGACAACCTGTCGAACTACCAATCTGATTGCCTGTCAGACTACTTGTCAGAGAACCATTCAGGTCACCTCAAACTACATGCCATGTTACCCCTCTGAATAGTAGGGATTTTTTCTAATGATTTTGTGATTTTTATTTCTCCTCCAAAATGTGTTTTCTCATATTTAAATCGTATGTAATGCAGCTTACTTAAATTTAATCGTTTTCATTACTTTTTCTTTTTTTATCTTTCGATTTTTAAAGGATGTTTCTAAAACATAAATCCTTCCTCTTCTGTTCTAAGTTGTCTTTCTATGTTCTGGCTATGCGTCTGATTTAGAATTGCCTTTTCTTTGAAATAAAGTTCAGAGCCTTAGGCCTACTGGGGAAGGAGGGCTCTCTAAACATGCTCCTAACGAGTGTTTTGCCGAACCGCAAGGTCACTTGGAAGACGGCAAATTAAATTCTTGCACAAAGAGTGTTGCAACAACTATGAACCTTTTTGAGCAGCAACCTTCTGCAATCTGGAACTGCTGAAGTTGGACTGAAGTGTGGAGGAACAACTCCAGTCCAGTTCGTTATGCAGTCACATATGTAGTTACTGCATCTGTCCGAAAGGTCAGAACTACTGAAATTTCCATTATGCGATTAGTACTCAAATGCCATACAAGATCATTTTCAAAATGAAAAGGTAAGTTTTCTAATCCATGTACCGGTTGATAAATGAATTTTAAGATAAGTATTTACCCTTTATTGAATGAAATAATGTACCTATACACAGGAAGCAGGAGTTTAATAAGACAACTAATGTTCCTTAGATATACATAACACACTTTAATTAGAGAAACATGCACACACAAAATACTATAAGTATGTACTACTACAAGACGACCCGCTGATTTACATTATCAAGTGTTCTGCGGGTGTCGCGGCAATAACAGGCGACCGCTCTCAGACCCCTCCGAGGGGAAGAAAGAGAACTCAGCACCTGCGCGGTGGCGGTGACGTGGTGGCTTGCGGTGCTCTGGGCCAAGGGGCGGTGACCCGTAAAGACGGCGTCCGCAGCCGAGATCGGTCAGGCGGCTGGAGGCGTCCCTGGGTGGCGCGCAACAGCTTGCGGAAGTGCGGTGCCACGGTGCGCAGAGCTTGTGCACCAGAGCGGCGGCGTATGGGCGGTGATTGCCCTCTCTGCTGCTCGCCTTGTGGCTGTAGCCAGGCGGGCAGGTGTCCCTTCCATTCCCTAGGGAGCGGGGAAACGTGACGAGTAGTGCTTCTCCTACTGCGGGGATCCCACATTCCTCCCCAATAGAATGTGGGCATAAAGATGCCCACGATTTCATGTATGTTCGATATGATTATGGGACTTTTGAGTCATCTCTGCTACTGTATGTTTCAATTGGTTCATTCTGTAAGTCAGTTTGAGGGACAGTTTGTCCAACAGGAATTCTGACAGGTTGTCTGACAGGTCATTTTCATTCGACGCCTTTGTTCTATGATCACTACTTACTTGCACACACTTACATGTAACCACACATGCTCGGAAACCGGTCGAGAGATTAAATGTTATCCCGGCTGGAACGATGCCCCGCTGATGGACTTTCTCGTTGTATAGTATTCTAATTGCCTTGGTGTGGGGTAGCTTTGCCGTCTTGACCCAAATACTCTTGCCTGCTGCCATCTATCGGCCACCCAAAATACATTTTTCAAGTTTTCTTAATTTTTCGGTTTCCTAATGGTAGATTCGAAATATTACGGATACACTATTCGAAATTGCGTAGAATATCAAGTATTTAATTTAATTGCACAGTAGTTGCAGATTCTACACGTCTCTGAGCAAATGGGGTAGTATCGAGAATCGCCGGACCAGCATAATGTAATAGAATGTTCAAGAAGCTTTCGTCCTATTGATTACGAAGCGAGGAACGTTCTTTGTGGCCTTCGGTCTCAAAATTCCAGATTTTAAGATCCTTGAAAGCTTCGTTTAGAAGTTATTGAACTAATCATATTTTCATAATTCTGCCCCAATGTTGTGTGTTGAATTTGCCATAAATATTTAGATGCATTTTATCTACATGTACATCATGTGTTTAACGACGAAGTGCAAATCGTAAATTTGTTTTGTATTTTTTGAAAAACAAACAAACAAAAGGATGGAGCAAGTGGGCGTTAACTGCTAACTCCTAGAGTACTATTATCACTATCACTATTAAAAGTTTAAAGATAAAATTTGGGGCCGTTTTTGAGAACAACTTCTTTTTAATACTTTTTAAAATTGCAAATATTGCACGCAATATTGAACGCAAAATACTAAACTTTTGAAAAAATGTACATAGCCTGAAAAAACTAATTTTGGAGAACAAATTTTATTTGAAGGAAAAACCTCTATCGACAATTTTGTAGTTGTAGAAAGACATGGAAAAAATTCAAACTTATGCGAAAATACAGCAGTTAATCGTGAAAATTGGACCTAAGCCACTTATATGAGTATGTTTTACTATATTCTAACAAGAAATTTAAAGAAAACTAGTGGTGCTACAACAGCACTTACTTTCCCGTATTAGAGGAAACAGCTAAGTAGTACTGTAATATTGCACTTTATGCGCTACTAACATCTTCGCTTGAAACTATTTCCATTGCAGTGTTGTCAGAACTATGTGAATTCTACAACTTCACAAAAATAGAATGCAAAAGTTTTGTAGCCCTGTATTGGAAAAAGAAGCCAGATACCCTGGAAATATAGAAATGCCTTCCATTGGGCCATGATTAGGGAAGAGTATTTTAAAACCATGCAACAAATTCTCTACTCACTACAAATGGAACAGCATTTGGTGCAAAACTAAATATTTGCCTGCAAATATCAACATAAATTAGACAATTATAACTCCTTTTCATACAGCTCCATTAGGTCACAACAATGACACTAATTCACAGATATTCGCGAGCGCAAAGTGAATTCCATTGTTGCAGACCCTGCATTGTCGCTATTCTGAGAGCTATTAATTCTTTTTACTTATTTCAAATATTTCAAAATAAACAATTTCTAAAATATTAATGTGTAAGTCTATAACAAAGTTCGAATGTAAGAAACGAAGAAAGAAATAATATACAAAATTGCACATTCTAATTTACGACGCATCCAGCTGTCCGAAGCGCAGTAAATTTACAGCGGCCTATTACGTTTGTCACAAAATTAAAGAAAAACTACTCGTATTTTGAAAAAATTAAGCATGACCGTATTTATTTTATTTATTTATTTGTCAATATTCGGAATTGCCACATACTCTTTCTTGCCAGCTACCATCTATCATCGCCAAAAGTACATTTTTTTGTCATTTTCTTAATTTTTCGGTTTCCTATTGGTAGAACAGAAACATTAATTTTAGAATATTAAAGAACACAAAAACCTAGCCGTAAATGGCAATTTTCTTTTAAAAATTATGTGCCGTTTAAGAGAAAATGGCGTTTTGGCACTACTAAAAATGCGAAATTTGAAGCTCATTTTCACAGAAAATTTTTGAGTTTTCAAAATACTTTATTTGAAGTTATTTGAAGCACTTACACTCACAAATATAATCATCTTTACAAATTGCGGATAATGTGCATATTAAAGATGTGAGAGATCTTTCAAAAAATTTACATTTATATAATTTTTGAAAAAAACAAAAAAAACTCAAAATAAACTTCACGCTATACTAATGAGTGTAATTAGCACTATCCGTTACAAAAGTTTCAAGAAAGAAATTGCAGCCATATACGAGAAAATGACGTTTGAGCATTTCTGAAAATGCCGAAATTTGAGCTACTTTTCACAGAAAACGGTAGTGTTTTCGAGAAACTTTACTTGACATTATTTAAAGCATATATACTCGTAAATATAATAATGTAAAAAATCGCCGATAATGTAAATATTAACGACATGAGAGACAAGTAAAATAATTTACATTTTGGTAATTTTTGAAAAACCAACCGATAGACCAATATGAGTTTAATGTCATCTGATAGAGTAAATTTACCACTATCCCTACCAAAAGTTTCAAGAAAAAATTTGGAGCCGTTTTTGAGAAAATCTTGTTTTTGTAATTTTTTAAAATTGCACATATTGCACGCAATATTGCACGAAAACTACCAAAATTGTGAAAAACATTTACATGACCTTTATTAAAGAACCCAATGTGCAGAACAAAGTTTATTTGAAGAAAAAATCTCTATCTTCAATTTTGTAGTTGCAGAAACACGCCGAAAAAAATTCAAACTTTCACAATTTTCGAAAATTCAGAGCTGTACGTGAAAATCGAACCTATGCCATGTTAAAAAGTGTATTTTCCTCTATTCATACAAGAAATTTAAAGAAAACATTTGGAGCCGTTTTTGAGAAAATGTTGAAAATCCTCGGGGGGCTTTATATAAAGTACCCCCAAATTTTAAAGAATCTTTTTCAAAATCACAAAGATTCGACTAGAATCAGATCGACTGGGGAATATCAATTTTGAAGAAAATCGACCGAATGGTTTAGGCGCTAGCGTTGACCAGACGGACAGACGGACGGAATGCAATTAATTTTTTTCCGCCGAAAATTGGCAATTTTTTCGCGCAGCATTACATAACTTTCCCTATACTACGTATATCACTCCGTGTATACGTACGTATACGGGAAAGTAAAAAAGATTTATTTTAAGTATTAAAAACATATTCTCAAATAATTTTGCAACACTTAACATTACTACACTATAACTTTGACATAACTAGACTTTTCACATTAGGTAATTACTATTGAAATATGTGTAAGGTAACAAAGTTTTCTTTCAGAATTTAAAAAACTATGTACAGTCCCTCAAAACATGCACAAATATACAAAATGAAATAAATTTAAAATCATTTCCAAAGGCCTACTTTGTTAGCAGTGGAACTTTAATAAAAGGTGTACAAACTTGTTATAACATACAATTCTCCCACTACACATGACTCAATCTCAATATTCCACAATACTATCCATTTCCATTCTCGAAAAATTACAATTTATCTACGTTTCTGGTCGATCCCGACTGTAAAGTTTTGAGACTCCTCCATACGCTTTGTCCCCGCCGCATTATAATGCCGAATTTCTTTCAAACTAAAGTTTTTTCGCTTCGCTCGCCCGGATCCAAGTTACGGCGAGGCTCGGGCCTTCAGCCCTCGCGTTCACTATAAACAACCTTGAGTCTATCCACCGCATAGTTACCAGTTCACTTTTATAAAAAATCACTTCAGTAAGCGCATCATAAGAAAAACTCTAGTATTTAAACTGCCCAGTGAACGATACCGTGATGCCGTGATAGCGAGGGGTACCGTGCAGTCATGGTCAGCCACGTTCCTTTACAAAATATAATTACCCTTCGCTTCCCAACAAAAGTTGGGAAGGCCAAAAGAAAAAGAAAGTAAAAATTGAATTTCCTAACAATAACAATGTAGTGAACATACAAAAAACTTTATATGCGAGAAGCAAAAATTAAATAGCTTACCCTTACATATGTGCAATGTCATACTACGTATTCCCCTCATTTCTTCACAATATTGTTATCGATATTTTTGCAATATGTTCCCCACGATCAACACAGTAAAAATACACATCTGAGATTCTTACAATCAAGTCATCAGCATTAAGTTTATATTAAGCAAACAATTAAATGTAGAATGTGAACTAACCTATGTTAAAGGCTAAAAATATTTTTAATAAAATAAAAAAAGATAGAAACAAACTAATTTCCCACGAAAATATTAAATAAAGAACACATTGACATCATTCTAAAGACGACTGTACTTAAAATTAAACCATTTAATTTAATCTCGAAATACTTAAATCCAAATAGCATAATTTCCTGATAGAAACACCTTGCCAATCTCATAGAATCCAGAAAATAAATTTATCCACTTTTTCGTTACCAGGACCCCGCAATAAGTATACTAAGAAACGCATCTTATTTTTTCCAACTATAATAATGCAGACATTTCACTTATTTCTAATGCACTTCTTATTCATACGCTACTTGCCATCATTGCTACAATCCATGTCTTTCATTGCGTTGGACTTCCCTACTCATAACCGCTAGGCAAATTTTCAACATGGCGAACTTGCGTCTTCGGTCTTGAAAATACTTGAACGCGATTGGTGAAAAGTATTCAACCATGAAGCTATGATTTCCAAGCGTCATGGATTCGTCGTATACAAAGAAACACATCACATTAGTCGTACAAAGAAATACAAAATATCTCAATTTAAAAAAACAGGAGTCTGTCATAATTAAAGCTTTTTAATTAATCAAATATTTTTCTGAAGGAGTGCCCAATATAGTTGGCACTTGAAGGCCTACAGTATTTAAATCCATCCATGGGCAAATGTAATTGAAATTGTAAGAGGAATAATAAACTCAGTCTTTGGTAGTATTTGTTTTTTTAAAGAAACCCCTTTTCTCTACAGCACTTTATTTCATCTAATTGTTTCCATTTCCTGAACAGTCTCATGCCTTTTTTCCAAAACATTTAAACCTCCCTTCATTTTGAGTGCAACATCAAGACAAACTAGTACAAAAGACCATGCCACTTGGAAATCTCTGTTGAAGATTTTTATCTCCAACAATGTAATAATTTATATTGATTGTCTAAATAATCAGCTCTTAGAATTATATGATGCAGTAATTTCATTTTATCAGCTTTACTTTGAGATGTACTTTACACAATAATCTTCATCTAAATCGATATCATAACTTGATATAAAATTATGCTGAAAACATTGCAACCAGCAAATAGCTTCTATGAATTACCTAATCCCACCGCTGTAAATAATATGGCATATTGCAATTCCGAAAACAGTTTTTAAAATTTCAATCAAAACTTTTGAAACATACAATTTGGTCATGCATTTTAAATCCCTAAGCATACCTAAACATAAAATAGGGGAATAACTGAAAAACACATTATATTGGGATAAGAAGGATAATAAGGAGCAGTAGGAGTCAATGATTAGGATTTCTGTCAAATTACAATATAAAGCTTTATACAATGTTGCTGATAACCAAACTACTGATCTTGTTGTTAAGTAATATAATAATTTAAGGTTTATCCTAGCATTAGCACAGGTAATTCAAGAAATAAAAATTAGAGAGAAACAAATATTGAAAAAATACTTGAAAACTTTTTATTAAATTACTGATCTCATGATATTGTAATTATTTCTTCTCAAATTCAGCTTTGGAAACACATCTTCCGCCAATTCGCTCAGATATAAGATATATGTTAAGTAATATATATGTTATATAATATAATATATAATGTAATATATATAATATAATATATATGTTATATAATATAATATATATATATATATATGTAATATATATATATATATATATATATATATATATATATGTTAAGTGATATTTACCACGTGTAGACCAGGCAACAAACAGTACTCAGTCATTAAAAACAACGAAACTTTGAAGCAACATGAGCCTTGACCAGACACGCCAATCGCAAAAACATTACGGCGTTGCCCAATTTACCAAAGGCTTTTCGCTCTTCTCAAACGTGGAAATTTTTGCCATTGTTAGCGGTCACTGTACAAAAATATGCAGATATATGTCTATAATGCTTCTTTTTATGATTTTGCTCGTACTAATTGGGTAATAGTGCTTTTTTACATTGAATCTTATGCCTCAATTTTTCATTTCTCGGCCACGCGATAGGTTGGTACTAGTTAAGAAACTAGTCAACGGTAGGTCTTTATGTGGTATTAAAATAGTTCTTTTTTCCATCTATGAAACAAAATTAATTCTTATAATTAAATAAAACTCAGCATAAGAGTCCCTATTTTGTTTATGTAGGACTCACAAAATACCCACTTACATCGAAAATAAATATTTTTGAACGTAATATGGACTCTCTGTCTAATAGAGAATATCTCGCTCTAACCACCTTAAGTTGATCGCATGCGTTCTGGTTATATTGTATTACAATTTAATGTTCAAGAACTCATAAATTTACGTAAATCGTTTCATACAGATGCACACAAGGCCACATACTCTTTCTTGCCAGCTACCATCTATCATCGCCAAAAGTATATTTTTTTGTCATTTTCTTAATTTTTCGGTTTCCTATTGGTAGAACAGAAACATTAATTTTAGAATATTAAAGAACACAAAAACCTAGCCGTAAATGGCAATTTCCTTTTAAAAATTATGTGCCGTTTAAGAGAAAATGGCGTTTTGGCACTACTAAAAATGCGAAATTTGAAGCTCATTTTCACAGAAAATTTTTGAGTTTTCAAAATACTTTATTTGAAGTTATTTGAAGCACTTACACTCACAAATATAATCATCTTTACAAATTGCGGATAATGTGCATATTAAAGATGTGAGAGATCTTTCAAAAAATTTACATTTATATAATTTTTGAAAAAAACAAAAAAAACTCAAAATAAACTTCACGCTATACTAATGAGTGTAATTAGCACTATCCGTTACAAAAGTTTCAAGAAAGAAATTGCAGCCATATACGAGAAAATGACGTTTGAGCATTTCTGAAAATGCCGAAATTTGAGCTACTTTTCACAGAAAACGGTAGTGTTTTCGAGAAACTTTACTTGACATTATTTAAAGCATATATACTCGTAAATATAATAATGTAAAAAATCGCCGATAATGTAAATATTAACGACATGAGAGACAAGTAAAATAATTTACATTTTGGTAATTTTTGAAAAAAACCAACCGATAGACCAATATGAGTTTAATGTCATCTGATAGAGTAAATTTACCACTATCCCTACCAAAAGTTTCAAGAAAAAATTTGGAGCCGTTTTTGAGAAAATCTTGTTTTTGTAATTTTTTAAAATTGCACATATTGCACGCAATATTGCACGAAAACTACCAAAATTGTGAAAAACATTTACATGACCTTTATTAAAGAACCCAATGTGCAGAACAAAGTTTATTTGAAGAAAAAATCTCTATCTTCAATTTTGTAGTTGCAGAAACACGCCGAAAAAAATTCAAACTTTCACAATTTTCGAAAATTCAGAGCTGTACGTGAAAATCGAACCTATGCCATGTTAAAAAGTGTATTTTCCTCTATTCATACAAGAAATTTAAAGAAAACATTTGGAGCCGTTTTTGAGAAAATGTTGAAAATCCTCGGGGGGCTTTATATAAAGTACCCCCAAATTTTAAAGAATCTTTTTCAAAATCACAAAGATTCGACTAGAATCAGATCGACTGGGGAATATCAATTTTGAAGAAAATCGACCGAATGGTTTAGGCGCTAGCGTTGACCAGACGGACAGACGGACGGAATGCAATTAATTTTTTTCCGCCGAAAATTGGCAATTTTTTCGCGCAGCATTACATAACTTTCCCTATACTACGTATATCACTCCGTGTATACGTACGTATACGGGAAAGTAAAAAAGATTTATTTTAAGTATTAAAAACATATTCTCAAATAATTTTGCAACACTTAACATTACTACACTATAACTTTGACATAACTAGACTTTTCACATTAGGTAATTACTATTGAAATATGTGTAAGGTAACAAAGTTTTCTTTCAGAATTTAAAAAACTATGTACAGTCCCTCAAAACATGCACAAATATACAAAATGAAATAAATTTAAAATCATTTCCAAAGGCCTACTTTGTTAGCAGTGGAACTTTAATAAAAGGTGTACAAACTTGTTATAACATACAAATTCTCCCACTACACATGACTCAATCTCAATATTCCACAATACTATCCATTTCCATTCTCGAAAAAATTACAATTTATCTACGTTTCTGGTCGATCCCGACTGTAAAGTTTTGAGACTCCTCCATACGCTTTGTCCCCGCCGCATTATAATGCCGAATTTCTTTCAAACTAAAGTTTTTTCGCTTCGCTCGCCCGGATCCAAGTTACGGCGAGGCTCGGGCCTTCAGCCCTCGCGTTCACTATAAACAACCTTGAGTCTATCCACCGCATAGTTACCAGTTCACTTTTATAAAAAATCACTTCAGTAAGCGCATCATAAGAAAAACTCTAGTATTTAAACTGCCCAGTGAACGATACCGTGATGCCGTGATAGCGAGGGGTACCGTGCAGTCATGGTCAGCCACGTTCCTTTACAAAATATAATTACCCTTCGCTTCCCAACAAAAGTTGGGAAGGCCAAAAGAAAAAGAAAGTAAAAATTGAATTTCCTAACAATAACAATGTAGTGAACATACAAAAAACTTTATATGCGAGAAGCAAAAATTAAATAGCTTACCCTTACATATGTGCAATGTCATACTACGTATTCCCCTCATTTCTTCACAATATTGTTATCGATATTTTTGCAATATGTTCCCCACGATCAACACAGTAAAAATACACATCTGAGATTCTTACAATCAAGTCATCAGCATTAAGTTTATATTAAGCAAACAATTAAATGTAGAATGTGAACTAACCTATGTAAAGGCTAAAAATATTTTTAATAAAATAAAAAAGATAGAAACAAACTAATTTCCCACGAAAATATTAAATAAAGAACACATTGACATCATTCTAAAGACGACTGTACTTAAAATTAAACCATTTAATTTAATCTCGAAATACTTAAATCCAAATAGCATAATTTCCTGATAGAAACACCTTGCCAATCTCATAGAATCCAGAAAATAAATTTATCCACTTTTTCGTTACCAGGACCCCGCAATAAGTATACTAAGAAACGCATCTTATTTTTTCCAACTATAATAATGCAGACATTTCACTTATTTCTAATGCACTTCTTATTCATACGCTACTTGCCATCATTGCTACAATCCATGTCTTTCATTGCGTTGGACTTCCCTACTCATA
Organism: Acheta domesticus; assembly: GCA_031308135.1. Lineage (NCBI taxonomy): Eukaryota > Metazoa > Arthropoda > Insecta > Orthoptera > Gryllidae > Acheta > Acheta domesticus. The sequence continues at coordinate 143,106,890 of JAHLJT010004567.1, read as the reverse complement.
ACCGCTAGGCAAATTTTCAACATGGCGAACTTGCGTCTTCGGTCTTGAAAATACTTGAACGCGATTGGTGAAAAGTATTCAACCATGAAGCTATGATTTCCAAGCGTCATGGATTCGTCGTATACAAAGAAACACATCACATTAGTCGTACAAAGAAATACAAAATATCTCAATTTAAAAAAAACAGGAGTCTGTCATAATTAAAGCTTTTTAATTAATCAAATATTTTTCTGAAGGAGTGCCCAATATAGTTGGCACTTGAAGGCCTACAGTATTTAAATCCATCCATGGGCAAATGTAATTGAAATTGTAAGAGGAATAATAAACTCAGTCTTTGGTAGTATTTGTTTTTTTAAAGAAACCCCTTTTCTCTACAGCACTTTATTTCATCTAATTGTTTCCATTTCCTGAACAGTCTCATGCCTTTTTTCCAAAACATTTAAACCTCCCTTCATTTTGAGTGCAACATCAAGACAAACTAGTACAAAAGACCATGCCACTTGGAAATCTCTGTTGAAGATTTTTATCTCCAACAATGTAATAATTTATATTGATTGTCTAAATAATCAGCTCTTAGAATTATATGATGCAGTAATTTCATTTTATCAGCTTTACTTTGAGATGTACTTTACACAATAATCTTCATCTAAATCGATATCATAACTTGATATAAAATTATGCTGAAAACATTGCAACCAGCAAATAGCTTCTATGAATTACCTAATCCCACCGCTGTAAATAATATGGCATATTGCAATTCCGAAAACAGTTTTTAAAATTTCAATCAAAACTTTTGAAACATACAATTTGGTCATGCATTTTAAATCCCTAAGCATACCTAAACATAAAATAGGGGAATAACTGAAAAACACATTATATTGGGATAAGAAGGATAATAAGGAGCAGTAGGAGTCAATGATTAGGATTTCTGTCAAATTACAATATAAAGCTTTATACAATGTTGCTGATAACCAAACTACTGATCTTGTTGTTAAGTAATATAATAATTTAAGGTTTATCCTAGCATTAGCACAGGTAATTCAAGAAATAAAAATTAGAGAGAAACAAATATTGAAAAAATACTTGAAAACTTTTATTAAATTACTGATCTCATGATATTGTAATTATTTCTTCTCAAATTCAGCTTTGGAAACACATCTTCCGCCAATTCGCTCAGATATAAGATATATGTTAAGTAATATATATGTTATATAATATAATATATAATGTAATATATATAATATAATATATATGTTATATAATATAATATATATATATATATATGTAATATATATATATATATATATATATATATATATATATGTTAAGTGATATTTACCACGTGTAGACCAGGCAACAAACAGTACTCAGTCATTAAAAACAACGAAACTTTGAAGCAACATGAGCCTTGACCAGACACGCCAATCGCAAAAACATTACGGCGTTGCCCAATTTACCAAAGGCTTTTCGCTCTTCTCAAACGTGGAAATTTTTGCCATTGTTAGCGGTCACTGTACAAAAAATATGCAGATATATGTCTATAATGCTTCTTTTTATGATTTTGCTCGTACTAATTGGGTAATAGTGCTTTTTTACATTGAATCTTATGCCTCAATTTTTCATTCTCGGCCACGCGATAGGTTGGTACTAGTTAAGAAACTAGTCAACGGTAGGTCTTTATGTGGTATTAAAATAGTTCTTTTTTCCATCTATGAAACAAAATTAATTCTTATAATTAAATAAAACTCAGCATAAGAGTCCCTATTTTGTTTATGTAGGACTCACAAAATACCCACTTACATCGAAAATAAATATTTTTGAACGTAATATGGACTCTCTGTCTAATAGAGAATATCTCGCTCTAACCACCTTAAGTTGATCGCATGCGTTCTGGTTATATTGTATTACAATTTAATGTTCAAGAACTCATAAATTTACGTAAATCGTTTCATACAGATGCACACAAGGCCACATACTCTTTCTTGCCAGCTACCATCTATCATCGCCAAAAGTATATTTTTTTGTCATTTTCTTAATTTTTCGGTTTCCTATTGGTAGAACAGAAACATTAATTTTAGAATATTAAAGAACACAAAAACCTAGCCGTAAATGGCAATTTCCTTTTAAAAATTATGTGCCGTTTAAGAGAAAATGGCGTTTTGGCACTACTAAAAATGCGAAATTTGAAGCTCATTTTCACAGAAAATTTTTGAGTTTTCAAAATACTTTATTTGAAGTTATTTGAAGCACTTACACTCACAAATATAATCATCTTTACAAATTGCGGATAATGTGCATATTAAAGATGTGAGAGATCTTTCAAAAAATTTACATTTATATAATTTTTGAAAAAAAACAAAAAAAACTCAAAATAAACTTCACGCTATACTAATGAGTGTAATTAGCACTATCCGTTACAAAAGTTTCAAGAAAGAAATTGCAGCCATATACGAGAAAATGACGTTTGAGCATTTCTGAAAATGCCGAAATTTGAGCTACTTTTCACAGAAAACGGTAGTGTTTTCGAGAAACTTTACTTGACATTATTTAAAGCATATATACTCGTAAATATAATAATGTAAAAAATCGCTGATAATGTAAATAGTAACGACGTGAGAGACAAGTAAAAAAATTTACATTTTGGTAATTTTTGATAAAACCAACCGATAGACCAATATGAGTTTAATGTCATCTGATAGAGTAAATTTACCACTATCCCTACCAAAAGTTTCAAGAAAAAATTTGGAGCCATTTTTGAGAAAATTTTGTTTTTGTAATTTTTTAAAATTGCACATATTGCACGAAAACTACCAAAATTGTGAAAAACATTTACATGACCTTTATTAAAGAACTCAATATGCAGAACAAATTTTATTTGAAGAAAAAATCTCTATCTTCAGTTTTGTAGTTGGAGAAAGACGCCGAAAAAATTCAAACTTTCACAATTTTCGAAAATTCAGAGCTGTACGTGAAAATCGGACGTATGCCATGTTAAAAAGTGTATTTTCCTCTATTCATACAAGAAATTTAAAGAAAACATTTGGAGCCGTTTTTTGAGAAAATGTTGAAAATCCCCGGGGGCTTCATATAAAGTACCCCCAAATTTTAAATAATCTTTTTCAAAATCACAAAGCTTCGACTAGAATCAGATCGACTGGGGAATATCAATTTTGAAGAAAATCGACCGAACGGTTTAGGCGCTAGCATTGACCACAGACGGACAGACGGACAGACGGACAGACGGACAGACGGACAGACGGACAGACGGACAGACGGACAGACGGACAGACGGACAGACGGACAGACGGACGGACGGACAGACGGACAGACGGACGGAATGCCGTCAATCGATTTTTAAGTATAAAGAAGCAACAAATCATGGATTTTGACCACACCACGAGATAGAGGATTTTTTTTCTTAATTTAGCAACTGGTTTTATCCACTTATTCGTTTTCACGGCCCGGCAATTAATTTTTTTCCGCCGAAAATTGGCCATTTTTCGCGCAGCATTACATAACTTTCCCTATACTACGTATATCACTCCGTGTATACGTACGTATACGGGAAAGTAAAAATTGGAGTCGTTTTTGAGAAAATGTTGAAAATGTCCGGGGGCCTTCATGTAAAGTACCACCAAATTTTGAAGGAAGTTTTTCAAAATCGTGACACCTTGAGTGGAGCAAGATCGACCGGAGAATATTCAATTTGGAAGAAATTGTTTGTATGGTTTACGCGCTAGTGATGTTTACACACTGACGGAGGGACTGACGTTTCGAAAAACTAGTGGTGCTACTGAACGGCACAGACTTTGCCGTATTAGTTTTCTATTTCCTTGGGTCTGAGCTAGCTATTCGGAATAGCCACATACTCGTGCCAACTGCCATCTATCGTCGCCCAAACTATATTTTTTTGACATTTTCTTCAATTTTCGATTTCCTAATGATAGAACGGAAATATTAATTTTAGAATATTAAAGAACAGTAAGACCTAGTATTAATGGCAATTTTCTTTGAAAAATTTCGAGCCGTTTTTAAGAAAATGGCGTTTATGCGCTACTAAAAATGCAAACTTTAAAGCTCTTTTTCACAGAGAATTTTTCAGTTTTCGAAAATCTTCATTAGAAGTCTCCGGGTCTAGTTATTGTCATACTATACATTTGATCCTTCCGATATACGTGCTGGATTTGCGACGCGAGCACACTTGTGGTGAGCAGTTATCGCGAAATGAATTTTCAATGCCACGCCATACGTCGCATAGAATATGAAAGATACAGGAAGCCTAAACCCAATCTTCATTTATGACTGACAATGGAAGGGGAAATGACATAATATTAAATTTAAATTCTGACTTGAAATTTCTCCAAAATTTGAAAAACATTGTTAGTGGTGAAAAACAGAAAATGCAGAATTTGACCTCATAATGGCATAGATTTCGTCTTTGAAGTATGTTCCAATAATGTGTTGTTACGTAGAAAGATCATTTTCTGCATTCAAAAACATTTTTTTCTGACAAAAGGATGAATTTCACAGAGGAATATTAAGAACAAATGTTAATTGTTTGCTGTTACAAAAGGTATTATATCTAAAAATATAATAAACAATAATTTGATTGTGCACATTTTGTCCATTTTTACCCTGCAACGTCCGTATTTGGTTATTTGAGAGTGCATGTTTGCATACATATCTTAGCATTTGATAGTGCACGGAAATCCTGTCTCTACCCATTATCTTATACTATACGAAAACATATCTATATTTTGTTGAAATGTAAAGGCATGTTACGTAAGAATCACAAATATTGCAAGGTAGAAAATGCTTTCTTGCATTCATTTGCTGGAAGAGCACAGTATTAATTTAGAATATTTAATGCTTTGAGCGTTTTATCCAGAGCTTACAGACCATTATGATTTATCTTGATGGATATGCGCGGGGTGTTGCTGAATTTTATTTTAATTTTAATTATAATTTTCTATTGAAAATCCTATTTTTTTACTCTCTTCTTCAATTTGTATTCTCAGTGAATTTATGTATTGCATCATCCAATTCGCAAACCTTCATTTAAATTAACACAATGAGATTTTCTCTCTTTAAGATATGATTTCAATGTAATATGACAAGAAAAGTTGAAAATATTGAGCATGACAATTTTGTATCAACTTTTATTTGAGATTCCATAATTTGAGATTCACTTTTCAGCTGGCATTTGTGGTTATCAAATTGTAATTTAACAATAGGAACGTGGCGATGCGCTTGAAGTTGACAGAAACACTCTCATTGTCGGCTGGTGTTTCCAGATGTGTGTATCCTGTGAAAGACGGTAGTACCGACGAGTGGATAGTGGATGAGTTAATAGTGGATTTAAATTTTGTATTTCTGGGGTTAATATGTTTTTATTTACTGTTATAGTCTTGTTTATGGTACCATAATTATTATTAGACAATGGAACTTCATTCATTTGCATATTTTTACTGATGGTGCATATTCAAAGGAATTATATACAACTTTATCTACCACCAAAAATGAAACAAAAGGAGCTCATTTTTATTTTGCATCTATACTAATAAAAGTGAATTCAACAATCGATTACACAAAAAGGAGTGTATGAATACATACGAAATATTTACAGGCTCTTCTTCAGGATTTAACTCAATGACCTTGCAAAGTTTGGTAAAGATTTTTTTTGACTTGTCTCTCACGTCGTTAAGATTTACATTAGCGGCAATTTGTTCACATTATTATGTTTATGAGTATATATTTCAAATAATGTCGGATAAAGTATCTCGAAAACTCAACAATTTTTTGTGAAAACTTATTCAAAATTCCACATTTTTGAAACGCTCAAACGCAATTTTCTCAAAAATGGCTCCAATTTTTTTCTTTAAACTTTTCAAACGGATAGTGCTAATTGCACTCTTTAGTATGACGTAAAGTTCATTTTGAAGGAATTACACAAATGTAATTTTTTTGTTAGAGCTGTCACACCGTTAATAGGCACATTTCCAACAATTTGTAAATACTATAGTGTTTGCGAGTTAAAGTGCTTCAAATGTCTTCTAATGAAATTTTATTTGCTTAAAATTTCGCATTTACAAGAGCACTTAAACGCCATTTTCTTAAAAACGGCTCCAATTTTTTCAAAGAAAAATGCCATTTAGGACGAGAACTGTTCTTCAATATTCTTAAAATAATATTTCTGTTAAAATATTGAGAAACCGAAAAATTAATAAAATGTCAAAAAAATGTGTGGGCGGAGGAAGAGGATAGATGGCAAGAGTATGTTTCAAGTCTAATATAGCTAGCCGAGACCAAAGGATATAGAAAACTAATACGGGAAAGTCTGTGACATTCTGTAACACCACTATTTAATAACTTGTCCCATAATTAAGAAACATTTTTGAAAAGCCTCACTCACTAGAAACGGGTAAAACGGTTTATTAAAATTGATATTGCACTCAATTTTTCCCAAAAAGTCTCTTTAAAATTATTTTCTAAAAAAGCAAGCATTTTGTCGCCTTACTTTTACTAAACTTCATATTTTCGAATAAGAAATTGTTTGACTAGTTAAGAAACTGACAAACGCTTTATTTCCAATTTAAATATTTGAGTTTGGTTTTTGTTAAAAATTTGTTAGAAAGGTTAAATAAACATATTTGGCATGGCAAAATGTGTATTCAATGTCTATTCTTTAACTTTCATTTTTGACTATATGGTAACTATAAAAAACGCTCATCAAACCGCAATTATACAGTCTACACTTACACAATATTGTTCTTCTAAAATTGATAATGTTTGGTTTTTGGTGCAGCCGTTTCAGAAGCAATATATTGAGAACGAAAAACTGTAAAGTTTATCTTCAAAATGTACAATAGTTACAGATGAACAATAGTTACAGATCTTAAAAACACAGAATATCTAATGCATTGAATGTTGACGTAAAGACCCTGACAGTGGTGCAGTTTCCCCAAGTTAAACGCCTTGAAAACGATTTCGCAATTAATTTAAAACTCTTAATCGCTCGAGTTATTACTATCAGACCTTTTGCTCCTTTCAATGTTATAATTAATCCGTACTTATTAAATTTAAAATCAAACTCAAATGTTTAAATTGGAAATAAAGCGTATCATGAATTTTTCTTTCATTAGAGGATAGAAATTACACATATCATTCTGTTAAATGCATTTGAAGTATGATAAAAATAATGCAAATTATCACTGTGGTATTTTACTTACAACATAGCAGATAGGTAATTCAATTTTGAGTGCTAAAATATCATAATTCACATAAAAAATGATAGTAACTAATTTAGTTAAAAATTCGTGATAATTTATAGGAATGCACATCATTCTATTCTGCATATGACATGCTGAAATATAATGCTCTACCTCACCACAGCCGTTAAATTGATGTTATAAGTGGAACATTATTCGTGTTTGTCATTGCTGCAACTCAGTGGCTTCACCTTGTGGTTACTTCGAGGTAATGTAATGAACTTTTCCGACATATTGAAGGATAGAACAACGGACTACCTGCCGTCACGGAAAAAAGCAATGCATAATGGTAAACTCTGGGCAGTCAGTTCAAGCTTTTCTAGAGACTTTATTGGAGGTGAAACACTAAAGAATTTGTTTGAAGTAAATATTGAATATAATACACTTGTACTCCGTGTCTTTCCGTTTAATTTTCTTTCAGGTGTCACTAGATTGGCCAATAAAAGCGACTCAAAGCTCTATGCAAAAATTGCCGCAATATTTTTCAGAAAAAAAATATACGCGATTAGGAAGATTTGCAGTTATTTTTATTTATAGGGGTACTTACTTTTTCATTCGGCTGTGATCGACCCCGAGTGGTAGAAATGACGTACATAAAGTATAACCTTTTATAAACCCCACTTTAAGCGTAAGTTGGCTTCCAAGTAAAGTCGAAAATTTTCATTTCCATCTGTTCCGGAAAATCCTAAAATTACTGTAATACACAGAATAAAGTCGCACTTAGTCATTTATTTGAAATCTACAAATATATAAAAATTAAATTATCTTAAACGAACCGATTTACACACATTTTACAGAACCATGACACTAAAATGATAAATATGAATGGAAATCTACTTAGAGAACAGCCAACAATAATTATAATATTGCTAATGAAATTGATATCTTGTAATAAATTGAGAAAAAAGGGTATTACTATTTTTAATACTTAAATAATAACAATATATTTTTTGTCTGTCACAGTACTTAATATATTTTGTAATTAAAATATTAACATTCTTACACGACGCTGTTAAATATTAAAAATATTGATAATAGACATCTTCTTTCTCAAGTTAACAATAGTTTAAAATTACCAACAAATGTAAATAATTGTTCCAATTTTGCCAAGAACTTTTTTGAAACCCCAATGTTACAAACCCACCCAACGATTAAGTTAACTGCATCATGGTTCCATGACTGTCGCTTCGGAACTACGAAAAATTCCCCTTCTCTTCTACCCTCTCCAATTCGCCCTTCATGACGTCACGCGTCCCCACTCTTCTTCTTGGACGTCAGGCGGCATTTCTTGAGAATATTTTATTTCAGCACTGGTAAACAGAAAATTCAAGGGACGTTTGATACTGCAACAAAGAAAAGCGACAACGTAATTGCAAGAATTCACTATGCATTTCAAAGTTACTTTCATGTTTATGAAAAACGGGATTAACAGTGTGCGTTTTTCTCGGGCAAAACCACTTGACCAACCGCCAATCGGATATCGGGGAGGGGAATGGGGAGCGTTCGGCTGGGGAAATGAATCGCATATGAAGCCGGGCACTCTCGTACTTGCTGAGCCGTGTGCAGAGGTGACTGGTGGAGATCATGATGCTCTGATGACTGGTCTGGCTGGCCCGGAGGCTCGCCAGGGGAGCGTTGAAAGGCTACGTGCAAGTGTGATGTCCTCGCCTCAGTCTGCAGTTTGGGGCGCGACCAACGGTCAGTGTTTGGTTCTGGGCAGGGCCTTCACCATGCGGTGGGCTCTCGTAGTTGCAGTGATCGCCTGTAACGGGTGACTTCTGTGGGTATGTTGGGCTCTACCCATCCTCTTTGGCTGTACGTAGGGAGCGCGCGTCGTTTTGTAAAGGAGTAATCGGGCAGAGCTTGTTAAAGACTTCTAATTAAATGATTCGAACCTCTTAATAAGTAACTTCTACCCGAATATTGCTTTCAAGTAGTTCTTTAAGCTACTTTACTTCAATATTTAAGCAAATAAAGATGTAAATATTAACATTAAGTTAAATTCAATTAAGATTTTGCAATTAAAAGTAATGCTAACTAGTGCAGATTTTGTACTCTCCCAATTTCTCCTTTAAGTTAAAATTTGATGGGTCTTCAGGGAGGATGTACAGCCATGGCCCTGCCCGGTTAGACGTAAGGGGACCTCTTGTGCCATATTAGATTCGCATGCAGTCATTTCTAGTGATTTCCGGATGTGTTCATCGTTGAATAGCCACCGCGGAAAGCGAGCCTATAGAGATCCTCTTAGTTTGGCTCGCTCAGGTAGACCCGTCTAAATCGTTAAGTGATAGGGCACTGTCTGACAGTCGGGGGTAATGTTCAAAACTTAGTAGGTTCGCCCCCACTGTCAGATAGCGTAGGTGCATCGTTGACGGAAGCTCTTCAAAGGAGGTGGTTCCCCGAAACTTCCATTCGAGGAAAGATGCTAAACAAGAGTTCTTTCTCAGAATGTAAATTTCGAGTCTGCCTTCCGACGCGGGATTTGTCGGGTTCTTATTTCGAGAAACCGCCAGAAAAAAGGAAAGTAAAAACAATTTAATAGTAGACGTGGCACAAGAGATGGGTGGGATTTTTTATGGTGTTCAATTTTTTTTAATATCGTCGATTATTTACTTTTTAGAAGTCTTCAAGAACCGTCGCGAAACTTGGTGAGTAAACCGTGATAATCTAAATCATTTACATAAATAGTTAAATTTCCATTTACATTTTATTTTTGTTTCAGAAATCGCTACTTCTACCTTACACGACGATCAAGTTTCCAAATCATCTAAATCTTGAAATTGGATTTGGAATGGAATAGGAGTTGGAACTGTCATAGAAACGGAAGATGCCAACGAAGTATAAAACGATCATGGGAACAGGGCGGGTTAAAGGGGATGGGTTGTACTCTTTTTCCAGATCGGTTGGGATGGGGAAGGGCTATTGAAGGGGTTTTCTCTTGATTTCAGAATCGCTGCGAGCAGTCCCTTCCGAGGATACGTGGTTTCCTTCCATGGAACCACTTCCCCGTTCCGCCATCTCAGCGTGTAGATCTGCGGAGTGGGCTCCTGGTTTCGGGATGGACTAAAGGGCGGGTTGTAATCTTTTCAGGAGGGGTGGGTATGGGAAGGACTACTAATGGGTTTTCTCCTGATTTCAGGCTTGCTTTACCATCTCTAAAAAAATATCTCCACGTAAGGGTTGCAACTGACTGTGCTATAAAAAAAAAGAACTCTGGCATGCAACTGGCGGTTTTAGCGCTACGCTCGTCACTCTGAACACTCCGCTACATTCAACTTTTTTTCCCTCGTCTACACAATATCCCCAATATAATATCAGTCAAAATGCAGTTATTCATTACAAAAATCTATAAAATGGAACGCGATGGAATTTTGATACCTCGCGTCCCCCCCCTCCGCCGTATCTCTTTAATTTCTATAGCCGGTATACTAAAGTCCTTCTCATGTTTTCAGGTACATTCCCACGGTCTTCTCGATTCCAGCTTGATGGTTGAAGCCTCTACAGCCTACAGGAATTTCCACTACACCGTTCCACCGAGCAACACGACTCGTCACATCCCTGCGCAAGCCAAGCAACGTCTTGAATATACTTTTTGTGTTCCACTACATGTTGCTTCGTCAAATGTAAAATAAAAGAAGAAATTAACTCTTTGGTACTTCATTTTATTTTCAATTTTAACTTTATCCAAATTAGTGTCAAAGTATACAGTAATATCTTTACGCCCAACCGAAGCCTCAGTAAATTCACTTTTCCCCACCTTGCTACGTTCCTAATAAACTATACTGCATCGCAGCTTCCTTCCCGATCATTCCTTTCAATAGTGTAAAATAAAAATGACTGTGTATAGTAAGAAGTTCAGAAACTGATTTTTCAGTGACACACAAAGTTTCGGAATTCCAATACTTTGTATAGTATGAAATGTAAAACAGAAATTCGCGCACGTGTCATTGTTGTGACTTTACAGGTGTGTATGGCATCAGACTTCTTTTTCCAACACGAAGTTCACAAAACGTTCGTATTATATTTTTTATGCAGTTATGGAATTCAGTTTTAACACTGCGATGAAACGGTGAGTTATTCGCACTATGTAAGATATACAGATATGTTCACTCCGACTTAAACTGAAGCTTATTTGAGGGTAGTTCTCGCAGTTCTCGCATATAAGTGCTGCGATCTTTGGGTCTCATTTGGGCAACGTCGTGAGAGGTCGTGTAATGTGTAACAGCCACAGTTTAATATGGCATCTTAAAATGTATATCTTACACACGACCCCAACCGATCGTGCCCACCGTACGGACAAATGAACTAGCCTCAAAGTGGCTTCAGACGGCTAGTTAACACGCCTATGTATCTTACACAGTGGTTGATCGCTTCTTGGTTGAATTGGACGTTTTCAAATTATAGCTAAGATGTTAGTAGAGAAGAAAGTGCAATATTTCAATTCTACGTAGCTGCTTCCAATAATACGGGAAAGTATGTGCTGTTTTACCACCACTAGTCACTTTTTAGTCCATGAAGTTCTATTATGCAGCCATTAAATTCACAAATACAAAAGTGTTTACAAATTGCTAGAAAGGTGCATATTCATGGTGTGTGAGATCTTTCAATAAAATACATTTGTATAATTTATTAAAAACAAAAAATACACCACAATGAACTTTAAGTCGTATTAAAGGGTGCAATCAGCACTATCCATTCGAAAAGTTTGAAGAAACAAAATGGAACCATTTATTAGAAAAATGGCGTTTGAGCCTTTCTAAAAATGCATAATTTTGATTACAGAAAACGATTGAGTTTTGCAAAACTTTCTGGGACATTATTAAAGCACATGTACTAATAAATACAATAATGTGAACAAATCGCCGCTAATTAACGATGAGAGAGACAAGTCAAAAAATTACCTCATTGTAATTTTTGAAAAACAAAAGAATTGAGCTATAGGCATTTATATCATCTTCTGGTGCACATTTAGCAGTATCCGTACCAAAAGTTTAAACAGAAAATTTGGAGTCGTTTCGGAGAAAATCTTGTTTTTGTTTTTAATATTATAGTACATATTACACGTAGTATTGGACGAAAACTACTTTTTTCCCTAAAACATGTACATGACCTTATCGAAAGAACTGATTATGGACAACAAATTTTATTGGAAGAATACATTGCTATTTTTAATTTTGTAGTTTTAGGAAGACTCGAACATCGAAAATTGAGAGTTAGCAGTGAAAATCGGTCATATGCCAACTTAAGAGTGCATTTCACTCTATTCTTAAACGAATTTAAAGAAAAAAATTGGAGCCATTTTTAAGAAAATTTTGAAATATTCCAGGGGCTTAATGTAATTTTAAAGAATATTTTTCAAAATCACAGCGCTTGGAGTCGAGCCAGATCGACCGGGGAATATCCATTTTGGAAAAAATTGTACGTGTGGTTTATGTGGAAGTGGTGTTCTCAGACAGGCCGATGTTTTGAAAAAAAATTTTTTTTCGTTATCAAGGCCTTACAATTTCTGAAAGTTGACCACATTACGTGTTAGAGGGAGTAATTTACTGCATGTTAGAAAAGATTTTATCCACTTTGTATCAGGAGACCACAATATAAGTTTTATTGTCGAAAAATCGCCGTTTTTGGCGCAGCATTACATAAGTAATAATGGGGAATCTCAGTATTAGAAGAGCAATATTACTTAAATTGTACATATACTTCTGCGTATTTTTGGCACACAAACTACTGCGTTTTTTGTATGCTACAAAAATGTTTTCAAAAAATAAAATTGCACAAGGGAATACAAGTAATTCATTGACTCTGATAGAATTCAATACAAATGATATCTGCGTGGGGAAAGATATCTTACACCGTGTAAATGCCGCCACAACGCTGTAATGCGGTCTACTGCCCCTAGGGCGAGCGCGCTAACAGCGCTGATAGCTTCTCCCATCTGGCGGACACTTATGAAACTACCTCCAGCATACTGGCTGAGACAAACTGCTTTTGCCGCTTTCCAATGACGGTCATTTGCGGGATTTTAGATTAATTAAAATTGATCTGTTGGGCTGGAGGAATACAGTTGCAGACGTGATACTGAGCACATCGTGCTAAGAACGAGTGCTTATTCTAGGCTAGTCAAAAAGTGAAGGAAGTAAGGCCGACAACTCCAAGAGCCTACGCGCGAGGGAGTTTCGAAACTGAAATTCCAGAAGCGAACCCGGAGAATTTTCCAACATTTTCGGAAGCTACGCAAAACATCCAAGTAGCTTTGCGCGAAGTGCTAGAGAATAATGAAGAGCCTGATGTCACTTTCTTGGAGTTAAGGTCACTGCAAAATGTTCGCCGTACTTACAACAAAACGGTCCTCCCCAAATCAAAGCAAGTGGGTAATTCAAATGTTTTTAGTTCGCAGAGATGGTCAGTAAAGAAGCAAACAAGTAAGTGAACTAAGGGCCGGTTTCACTAAACGGAGAGTAAGAGGAGTAAATCGTGTTTACTCGAGAGTAACGTCTTGCAGCGTTTCATCAACACGTTACTCGAGTGTACATCGCTAGAGTAAAGGGTACCCCCGGATAAGATGGTGCAAAGTTCCCCTCAACCAAATTACATATGAGTAGTTACACTATAATTCTAACATAAAATAATATTTCTGAAAGGTTTCTTAGGCCCCGTCCCACCACCCACACCCCTCTACAGCCAAAAACGTGTTTTTTTAATTTCAGTTTTTTTTCGTGAACTTAACACTATTTTATCTGACTGAAAAAATATAATAAATAAGAACACAATTTGTACTATCAGAAAAATATATTTCAACATTTTCTCATGCACAAATTCAAACACAAAAAATATTTTTTTAAAAAAATAACAAGAAATATTTTTACTGTGGTTTAGAAACCTGGAACAAGCTCGAAAAAATGCCAAAGATTCCTCTTAAAACACAAACTGTTGTGCATTTTTTTTCAGATTTTTTCGATTAGTGGGCTGCTGTTAAAAAAATAAAAACCATTTCCCGTCTTTAAAACCCCTGGATTTCAAATATACTTTGAAGATGCCTGCAACAGTTCTGTGCATTTATTTTAGTATTTATTATACATTTGTATACATTGTTGAAGCACCCAGGAATATTTTGGTTTTGTAATAAACTTAAAAATTGTTTTTTTAAGCTTTCTAATTCTTTGTATGAGAATATCATATGCTAAGGAAAAATGATGAAGTTTTTGTCAATTTATTAAATAATTCGGTCATATTTGAAGGATTATTGGGGGACATGTGGGATGTGGGGAAATGAAGGGGAATAGATTGGACCTAGATATACAAGTACTTTTTTACTGTGTCTTAGAACACCGACACAGGCACGAAAATAATCTTAAAAGTTCATCTCAGAATGCTTCTGATTTTTTTCATATTTTTTTAATAGCTGGGCCATAGTTAAAAAAACTAAGACATTAGTAGTCAAGCACTTGGCTGTTCGATAGTTGCCGCGTCCTAGGCACGTGCGACCTTCCGCGAGGAGGAAGGACACAATAGCAGCTGAAACGTTGATAACTGAGCCTAGGACGCGGCGTCTCCCGGACAGATAAATAGTAACACACTGGCTGCGAAACCCTGTGCTCTCACGTCTGTAGATGTTTTTATTTTCCCTTATTAAGTATTTGTTCTTGAATACGTATAAATATGTTGTATAGACATTCGTACAAACTGTACACGTGCGAAAACTCTGCACTTTGTAAATAATAATTGTACGAAAATTAAAAATTGAGTTAATGTAGAACCCAACTGCAAACTCCTATCCCCCGAAAAGTAGTTTACGGCATTATAGACCCGGTACTGTGCGAGAGAATTCATTCCAATATTGCTGAGCGTTGAGATAAAAATTCGCAGAAAATAAAATAGTCCTGTTAATTTTATCGTGAAAGATAATTTCAGTATTTTCCTTCAATTTAATTTTACATTGATATCGGCTTCTCTTCTCTGTCCACCCATGCTATGGAAAGGAGGCACCCAAAAGAACTAATATGCAAAATTGTAAAATAGGATGATCATAAAAGTGGTATTTTGAAAAATACAGCACAACAATATAATCGGAGCTCAATCTGTTTCCCTTCATTTCCCCACTGTCGCCCATCTCTCCTTCACCTGCACTCGAACTGTCCCTTATCATTTCCCCATTTATCATCTACCCGTCCTTCAAAACACGTCATCTGTTAGAATTTACTTGTTCTCAAAAAAAGACGTGTCCCCACGAGACAAGCAAACCTGGTTTAAAAGGCCTAGGAAGCATCGCTTCCGAGTTATTTGCCATTATAATGTGTGTTGCAATAATCTTTTGTTGTTGTCATAATCTGCAAACTTCTATTTTTTCTTCTAAACTCTGTTTGATGTAGGATAGGGTGAAATTCTTTATCCACCAGTATCACGCATACAAGGTCTTGTGTCAATTGTTTTTAATAAATTGCCAAAACTATCGTCTTTCCATAGCGTACGATTTACTTATACAACGGATAAGAAAGCTTAAAAAAATAATTTTTAACTTCATTCGAAAGTCAAAATATTCCTGGGTACTTGAACAATGTATACAAATGGATAATAAACACTAAAATAAATGCACAGAACTGTTGCAGTCATTTTCAAAGTATATTTAAAGTCTAGGTGTTTTAAAGGCGGGAAATGGTTTTTTATATTTTTAACAGCAGCCCAGCAATAAAAAAATGAAAAAAATGCACAACAGTTTGTGTTTTAAGAGGAACCTTTGGCACTTTTTCGATTTTTCTGATAGTACAAATTGTGTTCTTATTTATCATATTTTTTTCAGTCAGATAAAATAGTGTAAAGTTGACGAAAAAAATTGAAATAAAAAAACACGTTTTTGGCTTTAGAGGGATGTGGGTGGTGGGACGGGGGCTAAGAAACATTTCAAAAATATTATTTTTATGTTAGAATTATAGTGTAACTACTCATATGTAATTTGGTTCAGGGGAACTTTTTACCATCTTATCGGGGGGGGGGGGCTTTGTGAGTAAATTTACACCTTTCCATTGCGGGTTCACGGGTTTTGGTCCAAAAATAATAACATATTTTGACCAAAACCCGTGGACCCGCAATGGAATTGTCTAAAAAAATGATCATGAAATACAGCAAATTTAAATTTACACCGCGAAAATTCGCCGGGTAAACGACGGTCAGTTTTCAATGTACGTTTACCTCCGACGTGGAGGTAATTTTTTGGCTCGTTTTGGTTTGTTATGGCTCGACGATAGCAAATGACGGTATTTGAAGGCGATTCCAGAGATTATTATTCGGAATATTATCCTCTAGTGCGTAGACAAAGATGGGTGCTTGAGAAAATGGATTGTTTTCTTCCAATTATGACGATAGAGATTTTATCACGAGGTTATGTTTGACCAAATCTTCATCTCTTCTGTAAGGAAGAAACGAAAATTTCCGCACTAATTTCAAAACCAAGAAATAAATATAAAAAATAAATACAAGAAGTAGAATAATTTCATAAACTATTTTTTTCTGAATTGTGGGTATCTTACAATTAAATGCAATCAGTTCAGAGTCCAGATTAAAACAATGTCTATTAAGGGCTTTTAACCGATTGCCGTGGTGTCAACTTAAGAATTAAGTGCTAGTTCACCTTTAATCACTCAGACGTTTCAAAGGCAATTAAATTAATTTTGCGTAATAATGAGCAATTAAATAATTCTACATGATGACATATTTTTTAGGTAACAGATTTTGGTTGTGCCAGATTTTGGTTGTTAAGGGAAGTGTTAGATCATGTTTGTGTCAAGGAGAGCTTATAACTGTTCATTAGAAGTTAGGTGCCAGATTTAAATACAACGCGAAAGCAACGTGGCAACAAAAGCACTTTATTGCGTGGAGCGTCGTCACTTAAGCACGTGCTTGGCCCTGTGGCGGCGGTGGTGGTGCAGGCAGCACTCTTCTAACATCGGAGTTATTAATGGCATGCTAGCCCCTAAAAACAACCTGGTAAGCGATTTTGGTAGTGCCGGCTTAAGGGAGGTCTTCGACCGTGTTTGTGTCAAGGAGAGCTTATAACTGTTCATTAGAGGTTGGGCGCCTAATTTAAATAAAACGCGAAAGCAACATGACAACAAAAGCACTTTATTGCGTGCTTGGGCCTGTGGCGGCGGTGGTGGTGTAGGCGGCGCGGGCGGGCGCCATGCGGCGCTCTTCTAATATCTGAGTTGTTAATGGCATGCTATCCCTAAAGACAACCTGGCACCATCACAATCGGTTGCCACAAAAATAGAATATGCCACCATATGGAACAATACAATTGTTAATTAATTACGAAAATTTCCCATTAATTACTCGGAAGTCTGAAAAGCAATTCAATTAATTTTGCGCAATTAATAAGCAATGAAATCGTTCTACACGATGGCATATTTGTTTTTGTGATAACCGATTATAGTGGTTTGTCAAGAGTTAAGTGTTATTTTACCATTAATTACACAGACGTTTGAAGAGCAATTCAATTAATTTTACGGAATAATTAGAAATTAAATCATTCTACAG
This sequence comes from Acheta domesticus, assembly GCA_031308135.1. Classification (NCBI taxonomy): domain Eukaryota; kingdom Metazoa; phylum Arthropoda; class Insecta; order Orthoptera; family Gryllidae; genus Acheta; species Acheta domesticus. Next base: position 143,089,092 of record JAHLJT010004567.1, on the reverse strand, counting down.
GATGGCATAATTTTGTGGTAACCGATTTTGGTAGTGCCGTCTTAGACCGTGTTTGTGTCAATGAGAGCTTATAATTGGACGGTGTTACTCATCAACCGACTAAGCGCCATTTTTAAAGAAAAAATGAGATATGGACACCATCAATTGCATTGGACCATGTTCTAAGTGTACCCAAAATTTTGGCGTCAAATCTGTAAAAATAGCCATATAATTAATGAAAAATGTAAACGCCATCAGTCACGTCGGGGGTTTTTATGTTTCGCAACAACCGGCTATAAACGTAGATCTTCAAATCAGTTGTTCTTAATTTCACATTATGCAGGTAAGCGTCAGATATTCCACTCATGCTTGTGTAATTTGGCGCTTCAATGAATGAAATAATTAAATTACAGTTTTCAGAGCTGAAAATGTAATAAAACCTTTGAACACGATTATTTCAAAAGTTGTATGATGTCGCGTAGCCGGTTGATGTATAAAACCGTCCAACTGTTCATTAGAGGTTGGACGCCAGATTTAAATAAAACGCGAAAGCAAAGTGGCATCAAAATCACTTTATTGCGCGGCGCGGCGTCACTTGCGCCTGTGGCGGCGGTGGTGGTGCGGGCGGCGGGCAGGCGCCACGCGACGCTCTTCAAGCATCTGAGTTATTAATGGCATGCCAGCTCCAAAGACTTAACCTGGCACCACCACAATCGGTTGCCACAAAAAGAAACAACCAATACGCCACCATATGGAATGATATAATTGCTAATTAATTTTGCAAATTCATCATTAATTACACGGAAATCTAAAGAGCAAATTAATTTTGCGTAATTAATTAGCAATTAAATCGTTCTACACGATGGCATATTTATTTGTGTGGTAACCGCTTGCTGTGGTGTCAGCTTAAGAATTAAGTGCTAGTTCACCATTAATTTCTCGGACTGTTTGTGTCAAGGAGAGCTTATAACTGTTCACTAGAGGTTGGGCACCAAATTGAAGTAAAACGCGAAAGCAAAGTGGCATCAAAAACACTTTATTGCGCGGCGCGGCGCGGTGTCACTTGCGCGCGTGCTTGGGCCTGTGGCGGCGGTGGTGGTGCGGGCGGCGGGCGGGCGGCGCAGGGCCCGCGGCGCCGCCGTGCGCGGGCGGGCGTTCGATGGGCCGCTGCGGGGGCCGCTCGCGCGCCAGTTCTTGCATCTCGCGCAGGAACGGCGCCACCTTGCGGTCCGTCTCGCACGTCGCCACCTCGTAGCGCAGCCGCGCCAGCGAGCGCAGCGTCAGGGGGGCGTGGCCCCGCCCGCCGCCGCTGCCGCCCTCCGGCGCCGCCGCCGCTCCCGCCCCCGACGCCTCCGCGCCGCCGCCGCCGCCGCTCGCCTCGCCCCTGCGCTCGCCAACAACCCATTCATTCATTGGTGGAGTGATTATGTGGTGTTTCCGGGCTCTTCGTTTGCTGTTGTAAAATGCGTACGTTTAGTGCGTGGTTTATCTCAGATGGCTCAGGGCGTCAACTGATGTCGCAACACCAAATGAACGCCGAAGCATTACCCTACAAACGGGCCACACACCGCGTGCAATCTTTCCTTCCTTATCCTCGTTCTATCCTCACCCCTTACACACATTCACCCTTTACACTTACATTTACTATACTACCATATATGTCAGAAGCTTAGAGCTTGTCCCGGCAGGGCGGTTCCCCGCTGGTGGAAGATACATAACTGGGGAAAACCCGCTAGCCGACATGTAGGATGGCTCCAGATCTCACTAAACAGAGGGGAAGGTTCACCGCCACTTCGTGAAGAAAACATGCACTACACAATGACCTTAGCAAATGTCGAATCAGGAAACACGAAATTATCAACTAATATGGGGGGGGCGGCAATGCTCCTTCGCTCACTGGAACGTGATAATTTGCGCCGACAATATGTCGACTTTGAGGATTTCATACCTCCGGAAATTTTTGCCAGAAGAACACCGCTCTATCCGGGAAAGGCTCTAAGCTCTCGGCTTGTCTACTGACTTGAAATGTCTACTGACTATCATGAAAGGGCCCCCGGCCGAAGCGACGTGAGGAACCTAGGCAACCTGACAGGGAGTTTCATGTTACCCTTCTGGACTTTTATGTGGGTTTGAGATCCGCCGCTCTGCTGCACACGGGATGCTGGTTAACGAACCCCACGGCCAACCCCGCGCAAAGGCCGGTGGCAAGCCACCTACTCACTACCTTGAAGCTAACGACGTGAGTGACCCCGAGAGACTCAGGCATGAGGTGAACGTCTTCGCCTCCACCTAGAGACTCAGCAGTCGGTTCGCATAACTGCGAGCATAACGCCAGTTGCATAACTATCACCTGCATTGTCTTCCTACTAACTCTGCTCGTATTTACCGAGAGAGATGGCTGAGTGCATCAACTGATGTCACTGCACTCCCTCTGACCGGGAGGTCCTAGGTTCGAGTCCCGACGGCGGCACGATTTTCGACACTAGCTTGTCAGCTAGGTCGAATTCAGTCACTGTGTGGGGGAGAATTCAATCGGACGGCTGCTCTGATCGGTAGTATTCCGAGGTTTCTCCGATCAACACTAGGCGAATGCCGGAGCAGTATCCTAACAAACGGGCCACGGGTAGTGCGCGATCTTTCCTTCCTCTTCCTTGTCCTATCCTCACCCCTTACACACACACACACACTTACATTAACATACACTACACTACCACACATGCCGAGAGACCAATCGGGAGCTTGAGCTTGTCCCGGAAGGGGCGGTGCCCCCATTAGTGGGAGAAACTTAAGGGGAAACCTCGCTAGTCGACGGTAGGTCGGCGCCGGATCTCGCCATCCAGCGTAGAAAAGATCACAGCTACATCCAGAGGAAAACATGCACTGAACTTATGGGACTAATGACTTTTGTAGTTGACGCGCCCGGACTCTCGAGTCAATCAATCAATCTACTCGTATTTCCTTTCTATTTGCTCATTCGATCATTCTCCTCTCTTTTCCCTTCCCTTGCGACCGTCTCCCTACCCCTCCCGCGAAAGAAGAGGAGTGCAGCGAAGCTTCTCGCACCTGTGTCCGCGCGTGTCACCCGTGGAGGTGCCGCTTGACGCGGGGCCGGCCGCCCTGGCCGCCTGCCCGCCGCGGGGCTGCGGCGGGTGCGGGGCGGAGGAGTCCGGGCGCGGCGCGAGCAGGGCCAGCACGGGCGCGGGCGAGCGCGGGCGCAGGCGCAGCTGCATGGGCGGGCGCGGGCGCCAGCGGTTGTACGCGTGCACGGCGCCGGCCCTCGCGCCCGCGCCGCCCCCGCCCCCGCCGCCGCCGCCGCCCCGCTGCGCGCGCTCTGCGGCTACCGCCGCGGCGTGCGCCTGCAGCAGCGAGCGCCGCACCGCGTCCTCGCCCGGCGCCGTCAGCGTCAGGATGGACGCCCGCGACAGCACCGGCGCCACCACGTCCGCCAGCAGCGAACGCACCTTCGGCTCCACGCCCGCCGTGTTCACCTGCGGGACCGCCGCGTTGTACGGATTGATTAGTGATGACGGGCCAGTCAATTCACTACTCCCGTAAGTGTAGTGCGTGTTTTTTATCGCGGGAGGAGACGGTAATCTTCCCCATTGCATGGCAAGATCCGGCGTACGGGGTTTTCCCCAATTAGGGCACCGTCCAACCGGTTTGATTCATTGACTACAGATTCCTTGCGTGTCAACTGCTGTATTTACCTGCGTGACCGCCCCGTTGCACGAATTTATTAATCAAGTAAGTCAATTCACTAGTCCCGTAAGTATACTGTGTGTTTATCGTGGAGGAGACGGTGAACTTCCCCCGCAGAATGACAAGATCCGGCGTACGGGGTTTCCCCAACCAGGGTATCTCCCAGCCTGTATCCCGCCAGTAGGGCACCGTCCCGGCCGGTTTGATTGATTGATTAGAGATTCCGAGCGCGTCAACTGCCGTGTCCACCTGCGGGACCACCCGTTGCGTGGATTGATTACACAGGCACGCAAAAAATTAAGAGTTGTCAGACCCAAAGACTTGACACATGTTAACCTATGAATGTCGACGCGCTGAATCCGAAACTGAAGCCAGAATTACGCCACCACCTTTCATTTTTTTAAATCACCCTGAAGTTGTAGATTGTAAATACTTGAGGATGATTTTTTGCGATTAAAAATAACTGGAGAGTTGTGGCGCAATTTGACTTCAGTATCGGATTCTGGTTGTCCAAATACATAGAGAAACATATGTCAAGTCTTTGGGACAGACGTCAACCGTCAAAACAAACAAAAATACAATGTCACAATGATTTTTTGAAATTAAACGAAATTGGGAGGGTGATGGCGTAATTCTGGCTTCAGATTCGAATTCAGCACATTGAAATACATGGAGAAACATTTGTCAAGTGTTTGGGTCTGACGACTTTTTTTGTCTCCCATGTCATTACTGATTCCCGGCGCGTCAATTCATTAGTCCCGTAAGTGTAATGCGTGTTTTTTGTCGCGGGAGAAGACAGTGAACTTCCCTCGCTGGATGGCAAGATCAGACTTACGGGGTGTTCCCCAACCAGGGCACCGCCCAGCCGGTATCCCATCAGTAGGGCACCGTCCCAGCCGGTTTAATTGATTAGAGATTCCGGGCGCGTGATGTACTATCATCATTAGTCCTGTTGCTGTAGTGCGCGTTTGTATCGCGGGAGATGGCAGTGATCTTCCCCCGATAACGGTGAGATCGTCTCTAGCCTACCCGTCGGGTTGCAGGGCTTTCCTTAAACAGATAACTCCCACCAGCAGAGCACTGCCTGCTGCTAAGGACATTAGTCCCGCAAGTGTAGTGCATGCTATTCACGGAAGGTGGCGGTGAGCTTCCCACGCTGAATGATGATATCCAGCGCCGACCTACGTGTCGGCTGGCGGGGTTTTCCCCTCAACCAGGTGTCACCCACCAGCGGGACACCGCTCCAGCCGGGGCAAGCTCTAAGCTCCAGACTGGTCTCGCGGTATTTCTGGTGGTGAAGTACATGTATGTATAAGTGTATGTAAGAAAGGGGTGAAGATATGACAAGGAAGAGGAAAGAACGATCGAGCGCGGTCCGTGGCTCGTTTATTAGGGTACTGCCCCAGCATTCGCCTGGTGTTGACAAGAAAATCCACGGAAAATTACCGACAAAAACAGACGGCCGCTAGAATTCTCCTCCAGACATACTAATTCTGCTCAGTATCTAGCTACTGTCAAAAATACTGCCAGTTTCTGGACCCGAAATCTAGGACCTGCCGGCCAGAGGCATTTGTTTTTTTGAAGAGACATCAATTGATGCCTTTAGCCACCTAAGCCTACCACCCAGTTGGAGTAGCGTAATCAGGCAGAACAGACGAGTCGAGTTGCAACCTCATATCCCTCAGAGTCTTCTCTCCCTTACTACACTGAACTACTGCGATCCAATTCCTTCACCAAACGAGTCTCTCCGGCGGCTACTGTAGCATCAGAAAGGTCCGCAAGAGCGATCGCCTTCTCTCCCTAGAGTCAACACCAGAGTCAAGCGTCGCCCACCCCTTCCAATCCCACCCCGCCAAACGCACTCGCGTTGATACAGCGGCGTGCGACACACACGCACCAAGTGCGACTTGACGGCAGCGGTGCGCTGTCCGACGAGGTGGCGCTGCGCGTCAGAGAGGCGGCCCAGCACCTCCCGCACCACCGACTCGTCCTCCAGGGTGCCGTCCACCGCGCCCGGCGGCCGCCCCGCGCCCACGCCCGCGCCCACCACCGCGCCGCCGCCCGCGCCCACCGCCTGCCGCACGCGCACGCACGCATTCATGCACACGTCCGTTCTGTCCTGCCTCGTGAGAAGTTCTCTGAAGTTCTGGCATTTGTATTATCTCAAATAGGCACACACAAAAGCATTTATTTTTAATAAAATAAGCAGACACAGAGGAATTTATTTGGACTAAAATAGACAGACAGAAAGGCATTTATTTTTACTGAAATAGGCAGGCAGAAAGGCATTTCTTTTTACTAAAATAAGCAGGCAGAAAGGAATTTGTTTTTTTAATTAAAATAGGCAGACAGAAAGACAGTTATTAAAATAGGCAGGCAAAAGGGTTTGTTATTAAAATAAACAATAGGCTTTTATTTTTACTAAAATTTTTGAATAACGTACATTTCATGAGAGCCGTGATTCCTATACTCCGATTAAAACTGAAAGTGCCTTCAAGGTCACGAGCTGGGAGGAAAGGAGGACATTGTCAACAAATCGCGAGTTTCGATTCGACTAAAATTTTTGGTAGTGAAACTCCTGATGGGATGAAATTGTCTCTGTCCTTTTTACTTTCTCGCCTTACGAATTCTTCGTCAGAAGAGAAAGTTATGTAATCGTGCGGCGGAAAACGGAGAATTTTCGCCAGAAAATCTCTTATAGCAGGGGTCTGGTGACAGAAAAGGGGATAAAATCTGTTGCTAAATTAAGAAAAAAAAATCCTCTCTCTCGTGGTGTAGTCAAAATCCATGATTTGTTGCTTCTTCATACTTAAAAATCGATTGACGGCATTCCGTCCGTCTGTCCGTCTGTGGTCAACGCTAGCGCCTAAACCGTTCGGTCGATTTTCTTCAAAATTGATATTCCCCGACGGTTTTGACTCGTCTCAAGGCCTCTTGAATTTGAAACCGATATCTTAGTATTTGAGGATACTTTACATGAAGCCCATTTTGAGATTTTATGAATTAAAAAAAATGGCTCCAAATTTTTTGATTATATTTTGTTGTTGAATAGTGCGAAGAACGTTGAAGGGAATGACGTAGGCATCATTTTCGTTGATAGGCCCTATTTTTCGAAAATTGCAAAAAACTGTTTAAAAACGGCAAAATTGAAGATAGAGATCTTCGCTTCAGACAAAGTCGGTTGTACAAAATAAGCACTTCAAATAAGGTCATGTACCATTTTTTGGAAAAACGAATAGTTTTTGTGTAAATTGCGATTCAAATTTACAAAAAAAAATTATCTCAAAAACCGCTCCAAATTTTTTCTTTAAATTTTATGCACGTGTGTATGAAGGGAAGGTAAATATATAAATAAACTAGTGGTGCTATAGAATGGCACATACTTTCTCGCAGTAGTTATTTTCCAAATGGCGATCATCCGATAAATTATGTAGAGTAAACAGTTCACTGCTGCCTTTCTTGGTCATGTTTTTTGAAAGACAAGTTTTTCGCATGTTGACAATTACCGGCATCGTAATGATAGAACTGATACAAGTACGGTTTGACTGAAATATTTGCAGTTGTCCTGCAAGTCTGTTTCGTAGCGCGGTTGGTTAATGCACCTTCGGGTTGAGCTCTTTAATAAGGAAGGTACCGAGTTCGATCCCCCGAGGGGAATTTTAATTTGATGAATGTGATGTTGCAGGAAAAAAACATTGAAGAGTGTAGATACTTTATTGAAAATCAATTGAAGTACTTCTACTCACGAATAGATTCAATATAGATAAATAGACAGGACTTGTCTGTGTTTTCCCTAACTGCGTTTTGTAGACAATTTTTCAACTCTGTTATTCGATTTCTGAAGCGTCAAATGTCATGATTTCTGACATGTCAAATGACGAGTTGTCTAGTATACATCTGTATGAACCGATTTAAGTAAAATTATGAGTATTTCGGTCGGTTCTATTGTTTTATGGCTCTGTTCGACCGAGGTGGTGTTGGTGTTACGTAGTGGTATAAGTGCTGGTTCGTTGAATTTGAGTTTCGTTTGTCGGGTCTGGGTACCGAAATGGTTTGCTGGTTTAGTACACTTTTGCTGGTTTATGGAGTAGTGGAATAGCAATAAGGACCGTATAGAAGCAGAGCGAGAAAGTATGTGCGTTGGAAGTACCACTAGTTTTGATCGTGACCTTGAAAGGACCGCCACCAATCATGATTCCTTGACAACCGTGATTTCAAGGTTAAGAAATATCTTTGAGAACAGAAGTAATGGTTTCACTGGCGACGCATGAAACCGCCACCAATCTCATTTGATGATAAACCTGATTCTGAGGTTAAGAGACCTCTGTGGAACAGAGCTAGTGGGTTGACTGACGTATGAAACCACAACCAATCTAGTAACTTCATGACAATCATGATTCTTAGGTTGAGAGACCTTTGAGAAGAGATCTAGTAGCTTGGCTGTCGACGCATGAAACCACCACCAATCTGACTCCACGACAACCGTGATACCTACGTTACGATACCTCTTTGGCAACAGCAAGTGGCTTGCCTGAAGTCGCATAAAACGGCCACCAGCCTGACTTTACGACAACCGTGATTCCTAGGTAAAGAGGCCTCTTTGAGAACAGAGATAGTGGCGACGCACGAAACGGCCATCGATCTGACTTCATCACAACCGTAATTCCGAGGCTAAGGGACCTCTTTGAGAACAAAGCTAGTGGCTTGATTAACGTCGCATAAAAAGTCCACCAGTCCGACTCCATGATAACCGTGATTTCTATGTGAAGATAACACTTTGATAGCAGAGCTAGTGGCTTAATTTACGACGCACGAAACAACCACCAATCTGCCTTCGCGACAACCGTGATTCCCAGGCTAAGAGACCTCTCTGAAAGCGCGTGCGTCAGCCGGCCGTACCGTGACGCGTCGGGCCCTCTGCGCGGGCAGCACGAGCTGCGCGGACGACGCGTGGGCCTTGATGCGCAGCAGCTTCTTGCTGTGCGAGCGGGAGGCGCGCGCGCGCGGGCGCAGGCCTTCCTGGGCGGGGGCGGGCGCGGCCGCGGCCGCGGGCGTCGGGGCGGGGGCGGGGGCTGGCGCGGGCACGGGAGCGGGCGTGGCCAGCAGCCGCCGCAGTCGCCGGTGCATGTCGCTGAGCGCGCGCTGGTCCTTGAGGCGCGCCGCTTGCACGCGCTTCGCGGCCGTGCGCACGCCGGTCGGCGACACTTCCCGCTCCAGCGGCAAGGCCTGCAAACACACTGAGTGATAAACACCACGATGTGAGTTGAATTGAGGCCTTACTTTAAGCGGCGAGACTCAGGCCATGAGATATACTCCTCCATGTGACCATGCAAATTTTGCTACGCTCCTTTCACCAACAAGCGGAAAGAAGGTATTTCTTGGGCGAGAAACAGGCGATTTGAAGGTAGCTCACAGGCTTCATTTAGGCTTGAGAATCTTTTAAATGCAATACATCTACTAACATGGGCCAGGCGGCTTTACGTCCCCTCCGAAGGAAGGCGTACGAAGGATTTTTTCGTCCTTAAAATCCACGGTTCGATCGGGTTTGAATCCGTGAACTTGGACATAACAGTCCGTTTCGCTAACCGTTACCTCATCGACGCTGCAAACCATGTGTTAGTGTTCCTCCTCGTGTTTGTATTTTCCCAAATATTTGCATCTTTTGAAGCGTTCAAACGATATTTTCTGATATATTTAATTAATTAATGATTGATTATTTTGTGTTTTCGGGCGCGGCAACTGCTGTGGCCGTTAGTCTCATAATTGTAGTGCATGTTTTATCAAGAAATGTGGTGGCATTCTTCCCCCGCTGGATGATGATATCCGGCGCCGACCTACACGCCAGTTCGCGGGATGATCTCCCTCCACCCTCCAGCCTGTCACTACCCGGGACAAGCTCTAACTCCCGGCTGGTCTCCCGACATTTGTAGAAATGTAGTACATGCAAGTGAAAATGTGTATATTTAAAGGGTAAGTTTAGGACAAGGAAGAGGAATAAAATATTGCGCGCGGTTCGTGGCGTTTGTTAAGGCTCCGGATTACTTAGTATTGATCAGAGAAACCACGAAATACTGATCAGAGCAGCCAGCCGCCAGAATTCTTCTCCAGGTAGTAGTTGACGTCGATCTTACGACACCAACCAGAAAAAGAAGAGGCTTCTAGGAATTGATTTTCGCAGCACGGATGTACGCTAAACGATTGGTATCAGTGCTCAGGAAAGAAGCGGACGAATGACACGGGACCGGATAATGGGGCTGACCTCCTGGAAGAAGACGTGGGTCCGCTTATTTTTTCTATTCGAACTATAACGACCATACAGGATGTGTAGCGTAACGAGGCGTCATATTGTGCAGGCAAAAGCGGCGCAGCAATGTGTCACACTGCAGGGGCTCGGTGTGGCGCGTCGACACGTGGTATGGTTTGAGGGTATGGAGAGATGCGGTGAGACGTCACATCACTTTACGAGGACAGTTAGTGGCACAGGGATCTGAATCGATGTAGCTGTGTGAAGTGTGAGAAAGGTTCAAGCGATTTAACTTCTTGTGACATGTCTGGGGATGTTCGGCGCAGGGAGGTGTATCAAGGCGTCACGTGACATGACCAGGAAGGTATAGAGGAGGGAGGTATTACAGAGTTAAGTGACAGGGTCTGGGAAGTGTGGGGCACATAGGTGTAGCGTAACGCGGTGTTTCATGACTATGGAGGTAAAACGCACAAGGAAATGGGGCATAGCGTCACGTAACATCGCGTGGCATGGTGAGGTTCGTGGTGTTACGCGACATGGGTTGATGATGCGAGGGAGTAACAGGACTAAGGAGGGAGGCCTGGTGCAACGTCGCATCTCATGAGCAGGGGCGCCCAGAGAAAAACAGTAGGGCCTGGGGTAGTAGAGCCATGTGGGGTCTTCTTACCAACATTCCCATTACTTATTATCATTAATTATGAATTTATTTTAAAGTGAATAATATTTCAACAACAGTTAATTTTAAAAATGTGTTGAAGAAAATACATTTAGTATAAATTTCCGGAGCCCCACTTAAGTGGGGGTCTGGGGCAAGTTACCCCAGCTGCGCCTCCCTCTGGACGCCTATTCATAACACTTCGCGACGCAAAGAGAGGAATGAGCCGAAGCGTGTCGTGACGATGCTGCGGAGTCGCGGGAAGGCGTGGTCTTGCAGGCTGCCGTCGCGCCATGGGATCACCTGCTGCCGCGTGACGGGCGGGTAGTACTGGACGCCCTCGAGGCCGGGCAGCGGTCCGCCGTGCTCCCCCAGCGGGCGCTCCGCCGCCGGCTCCGTCCCCTCCGCTTCCCCTGCACCCGCCCGCGCTGGCGCCTGGGGCGGCTCGTGCTGCAAGCAACGGCCCCGCTGGCGGCTCTCAAAAGGACAAAACGCATCGACATAGTAATTTGCCACCATTTATTATTATTATTATTATTATTATTATTATTATTATTATTCCTCTAAATCACGACTAAAGATGTTATGTGTCGGCTGAATATAAAATCTATTCCAGGTTGCAATCAGCTACCTAAGGAGCAGATCCGGTGACTATCAGTGTCTCTACAATACTTTGCGTAAAATGTGGGCTGTTCCAAATAAAGCGATTTCTTGCACTTCCCAGTCTTTTGAATTACCTGGGAGTTTAGACAAGTTCTTACTCAAATTTTGCGGAACAAATCCCAGAGCTCCGATAACTATCGGGACGACCTGTGCTTTTACGCCCCAAATTCGGCTGATCTCGATTTCCAAACTCTTGTATTTAAGACGTGTCTCTGCCTCCTTGGTAACGACGTTTTGATCGCAAGGCACAGCAACATCGACAAGTAAACACGATTTGTTCTCCAAATCCCGGATAACTATATCCGGTTTGTTTGCCGCTATCGTGCAATCAGTTTGAATTTGTTGGTCGTACAATATTGTACAGTATTGTTGTTATTATTATTATTATTATTATTATTATTAATATTATTAGTATTCCTCTGTATCACGACTAAAGATGTTATGAGTTGGCTGAATATAAAATCTACACCCGGTTGTAACCAGCTACCTAAGGAGTAGATCCAGGAACTGTCGATGCTTCTACAAGACTTTGCGGGAAATATTTATTGAAAGACGTACATCTTTACGGCTGTGTAAAGTTGTAAATAATTTGTGAAGTAGAAAACTCACTTCCGACAATGGTGCGAAAAATAACCAAATCAATACTCAACAGTACATCGTGAAGTTACATTTTATGCTAGGTCGTATAAAAGATATTTGTACGAAAAATATACGTTATAATTTGAATGTTAAACAAAATGCCTAATATTTTTTATACTTTACATTATTTATGAATATCGACAGACACACATGAACCGACTCATACGATCCGACATAACTGCTTATTGATATTTTAATCTCTCGAGTTTCTAGCGAATAAAAAATAGCAGTATTTCAATTTATCAGTGTGGTAATGCACTGGGAAGCTTTTCATTTGTCTTTAAGTTTTAATTTTTTAAATTTTATCACTTCCATGAATAAGGAGGGTGAAGGTCAACAAGGATGTCCAAAATTCTTAGAAAACGGATGAGACACATGGCTTCTAATATGAGAATCATGGTCTTGTTAAAACAAATGTTCTGTCTAGATGGATAAAACGAAGTCTTCCACAATAATTTCCTAATTTGAAACTAGAATGAAGAAAATTTAAGTTTTCTATGATGAAATTAACCAGCTTGTGGACATAAACGTGCGTGATATGTTTTACAAATTACGTATGTGTTTGTACGATTTTAAGAATACTGTAAACTTGAATGAATTTATGAAATGTGGAGTTTCTTTCCAATCTTAATTAGTATTGGTGGCAGCGATTAAGGTATCAAAATATAAAGATCACTACCAGTGTTTTCCATCAGTATCGTAAAAGCCCTGAGCTGCAGTTTAAATTCATTTCAATGTCGTTTTATTTTACATGGTGACTCTCAGCCCATCAGGACTGCTCTTCGGCCTGACCATGCAAGTTCCGCTACGCTCCTTTTGTCATCTAGCGGAAAAAGGAGGTATTTACTCGGTCAACAAAACAGGTGATTTCAAATTAGCTCAGAGGCTTCTCTTAGGCTAGAGGATATTTTATATACGATAAATCTACAACATGGTACAGCCGGTTTTACTTCCCCTTCGAAGGAAGGCGTACGAAAACAATCTACGGCTTCAAATGATATTGGCAATCGTGCCGAGAGTGACGCTGCGTGGCTGTGGTGCCGACGTTCCGACCATCTTGATGTGGACTTCCTCAAGGCTGGTCTGACCAGACCTTAATCCCACGACAAGATGGTCGAAACGTCGCCAGCACAACAGTCTTCATCACGGCGTCACCTGGACAACCCAGATCATTTACATGACTCTGGCCGCGGAAGCCAACGACTTCACTTAATCCACGGCTTTGATCGGGTTTGAAGCCGCGAACTTGGGTGTACGTCTCAAACGCTAACCATTACACTAGCCAAGCCACAAACCGCACCTTGGATGAGACAGAGTCGACGTCCTGGGCCAGACGCATCTCCATGAGCTGGTGCCATGTGCTGCGGTCCTCGTCGTCTTCTATGACGTCCTCTGGCGTCTCTTTGGTCTCCACCACGGGGGGCAACTTCCCCGGCGGACCCGGGGGCTTCGAACTAATCAATGACAGAAGGCATGGGGCTTACGAGGGTACATCGAACACTTTCAAGCGATTAAAAATGTTACATTACGTTCAAAACAAGAAAATAAACCCGAGGAGGCCGAACTGAGTGGCCGAGATCGCTAAAGTAGTAATGCCGTGGTAATCTCAGGCTGAAGGATCGCAGGTTCGAGTTCCGCTTCGGGCATGGTTGTATTTGTGTTCGTCCTTCATGATCACCCCTCATTATCACTTCATTCTGTGTATAGATACTTTTAAAGTTAAATCAATAATGGTCGCTAATGACCTCGTAGTTAATGTCCGATTTGTTACACTAGTAACTAAACTATATAGAGAATCTTTCGTAAAATGAGTATTTCGTAATTGATATGACCGATACGGGAGGACCTCAGGAAAGGACCTCCTTGCCCTGAGGAAAGCCTGCAACGTGACAGGCGAAACGTGGGTCTCAGCCTGCGACGCGGCTCCACCCGGACAGCGAAGAAGAAATTTGCAACCTGCCTGTGGCTCTTGGCTGTGGTGGTGGTGGTGGTGGCGGTAGTGGGGGCGGTGGTGGTGGCGGCGTGGGCGGCGGCGGCGGTGGTGGCGGCGGCCTTTTGTCCGGCAGGGGGCGGGGACGGGTGGCGGCGCGGCGGCGCGGGCCGGGCCTTGTAGGGCGCGAAGACGCGCGAAGGCAGCTCCGGCTGGCGCGACTGCCCGTATTCCGCCCACGTGCCCGGCGGCCCGCTCACCGCCATATCCCAGTCGCCCTCCCGCGTCACCGCTCGCCGCACCTGCCACCACGCACATTGTAACATTCGTGTTTCTGGATCATTAGTACCGTAAGGGTAGTGCATGCTTTTCCTCTATATCTGGCTGTGATGGATGGTGAGATCTGGCGTCGACCTACACGTCGGCTAGCGTGGTTTTCCTCAACGGGGAATCTCCCACTAGCGCGGCACCGCCTCAGCCGGCACAATCTCTAAGCTCCCGACTGTCCTCCCGACATGTGTGGTAGTGTAGTGCATGTTAGTGTGTGTGTGTAAGGTGTGAGGAAAGGACAAGGAAGATGAAGGAAAGATCGAGCACGGTCCGTGACCCATTTGTTAGGATATTGCACCGGCATTCGCCCGGAATTGATAGAAGAAACCCGGAAATTTACCGATCAGAGCAGCTGGCCGCTAGAATTGTCATCCAGACAGTGGATGAAGTCGATATAGCTAGTCTAGAAAACCTTGCCTTCGCCGGGACTCGAATCCTAGGTCTTCCCTGTCAGACGTACTGTAGTGACATACGTTTGGTGGTCCTAGGCGGCTGATTTTCGATACCCGCGAGATTGAATTCATCTGCTGCCTAGAGGAGACCTCTCGTGGCTTGCTGCTCTGATCGGTAATTTTCCCTAGTTTCGCGACACCAGCAGTGCCCTAACAAACGGGCCACAGACCGTTTGCACACACCAACATGCACTTCACTCCCATACACGTCGGCAGACCTTTCGGGATCTTAGCGCTCGTCCCGGATGGAGTGGTGCCTCGCAGGCGGAGATACACGGAGGGAGAATTCCCCTGCAAAGCGACCTGTAGGTCGTCGCTGGATGCTACTATCCAATGGTGGATGAACAGAGCCAACTCCCGGAAGAGAACATTTACTGCAGTAACAGGAATAATGACCATAGTATTTAACGTACCTGGAAGCATCTATCAAAGAAAACTCTACTGCGCAACATGCGCTAAAGGGGGGGATGAGCGATGTGGTAAAATCGTGGTGTAATGTGTAGCGCTTTCGCCTTCTACTGCAGAAACGTGTATTCGATACACTGAAGTTTAGACAAAGCAAGTTCACGATAAATACTCCAGGGTTTCTCTCGTTCCCTCTTTCTCCCATTCCACCTTTTTTCTCCATCATTTATCTTATCGTCAATATTATCAACACATTAACTAAACACTCATGAGCCTCAATTACTTTAATAATTGAAGGACCCGTACATCTCCCCCCTCCCCAAAATGGACTTAGATCAGTGGTTGCCAACTCAATACTCTGTGACTTCACAGAAGCCTGCTCTCTTGCTCCAAACCGACCGACCAAGCAAAGGTAGAGGTCGTCGCGGCGGTAAGCGCACAGTGTTCCAATGACGGTACAGAAGTGGGGGAGAAGGTTCGCTTGGAAAATCGATAATTACAATTTTTAACAGGTAATTGTTATTTAGAATGTGTATTGTTTAATAACAGTTTTAAGGATTAAATAATAAAAAAACATTACATAACTCAAAACAATATCCGACTCTTTATCATAACCAGTACTGTAATTCCACTTCCATTCTTCAATTAAATAACATTTAGAAAAGACACATTTTAGGATAATTATACTTTATACAATAGTATATAACGAATTAGTTCGTTCTGAAACAATAATTAATGTTAACAAATAGGTGCCCGGTAGAGGTCACGTAAGAGAATTTTGACCCCAGGCTTGATTATTTGATGTACAGTTTTATTTGAAAATATTCTAAATTCTAGTGATTTTCAGTATTTTTTCCATAATATTCAATCTGCAAATTCCTTTACTTATTCCATGATTGCGAGCAATGTCAATTCTCAGAATTTATTTTAATTTTGCTTCATAACATACTACAGTTCTTTCGAATACACTAAACACTTCGCCATTGTTCCAGTATCTACAAAAGGATACCTTTCTTCCCTAACAGAAAGAAAATTGACGGGTGTAGATGGTTTCCCTCTCATGTTGCCTGAAACACCGGCAAAGGCCCACTGCTAAGGTTTTGGTACCGTATGCCCCTCCTTCCCTCCCCATTTGCTCGCTCCACCTCTCTGAGTGCCTTATCTCGGAGGGGAAACAGTGCTTCGACGTCATTCCTTGTCCAGTTGGCAATCACTGACTTAAATGAAAGGCTCTGGTCCCACCACAACAATCTGTTGCCGTTGAGCAATTTCCCTTCAGTTCATGGTGAAGTCGCCTGTGTTCGGTTCGGTGAGAATATAAAATGTAAATACATTCACGAGACTTTAAAGAAATTTTAAGATGCTCGATCATACACGTCTTCCTGAAAACCAATTCCAGATTTATAGCACTACTTTTCTCTGTTATAACGTTATTATAAAGTCTTCATTTAATACTGAATTATAGAGAGTGTATCTACTCTCTTGTAATTAAGTTTATTTATTAAAATTAATAAATATTAGACATCTAAATTAAATCGATATCCCCAAGTCTTTTTCGCGAAATTGAAAGAAAACTAGTGGGCCTGCAACATCACGTACTTTCTCGCAATTATTTCTAAATTTGCAATTTTCGAAAGTTCAGAGAGTTCCACGAAAATGAGATTCGGGTCATTCTTTTAAGCATCCCTTCTCCTATCCTATCTGAAAAAATATTAAAGAAAAAATGGAGTTATTTTTGAGAAAAAAATGTTAAATTTTTAATTGCCTCTCGTATTTTGCGTCAAATAACTCGAAAACTATTCATATTTTCGAAAAATTGAACATGAATTATTTAAAGATCCGTCTTTAAGGAATAGATTTCATAAAAAAAGTCCCGGTATTCAGAGTTTTCTGTCGAAAGATCGCCGTTTACCGGCACACGTTTACATAACTTTATCTTACGAAGTACGTTCGTAAGGGCGAAAAAGTAAAACAACAAAAAAAATAGTACATTATGAAACGGTGATGTAATGATGGGTATTAATACACGAGTGTGATATTGCGATAAGAGCGAGTACTTTTTCTACGACTTTTATAAGTTAAACTTTTACAATGAATAGTTTCGTGGCAGTTGATTTAGCCAAGGCCACCTAACGGACAACTACCTAAATCTAACTTCGCATGCTGCCGCAGAGACTGTGGTGCTCCGCCTGCTAAGGAGTACTGCGCTAGTCAAATAGGATCAAAGAGAAATTACGATCCACTTTATTTTAAATAATATACCATGAAAATACTACTAATAAAAGAAATTAAAACTATTGAGCATATTATAATATCAAATACAATTTTAATGTACACAATCGAACGAAACATTTGCTAAAGCTATTCTCAATGATTAATTGTCAATACTTTGTTTGGAAACGTCTCTGTGATTGGTCAATATGCTGCATCATAATGAAAACTGTATCGAAATGACTATCATTATGCAACTGGTTGCAGCCATCAAATGACAGCGTATTACAATGGGAGTAGAAAAAGCAATGTCCGCCGCCACGCACCTGCGCGAGCAGGTGTCTGAGGGCGTCGGCGGGCGCGGCGACGGCCGGCACGCGCAGCTCGAAGGCGACGAGCTCGGGCGCGAAGGGGCAGGCGGCGGCCTGGGCGGCGGGCAGCAGGCGCGCGCGCCGCACGGCGAAGCAGCGCCGCGCGCTCAGCAGCTCGCAGCCCAGCAGCGAGTCCACGAACGGCAGCAGCGCCGGGTCCGCCAGCAGCGCCGCCAGGCGCGCCGGCGCCGCCGCCAGCGCGCGCGCCTCCGCCGCCTTGGCCGCGTTCGTGCCGTCCAGCGCCTCCAGCACCGTGCCTGCGCGCACGCGTCGCGCTCAGCCCTCCACCGCGCACGGAAAAGACGCATATGATTATAGGGCGTTGATCTGGGCTGTTCAGACCGGGAGAGATGGCTCAGTGCGTCAACTGATGTCACTGCAGTCCCTTTGACCGGGATGTCCTAAGTTCAAGTCCCGACGGCGGCAGGATTTTCGACACTAGCTTGTCAACTAGGTCGCTGTCTGGAAGAGAATTATAGCGGCCGGCTGCTCTGATCGGTAGTTTTCCGTGGTTTCTTCGATCAACGCCAGGCGAATGCCGGAGCAGTACCCTAACAAACGGGCTATGGACCGCGCGCGATCTTTCCTTCCTCTTTCTTGTCCTATCCTCACCCCTTATACACACACACACACACACACACACTATCATGCACGACACTACGACACATGCCGGGAGACCAATCGGGAGCTTAGAGCTTGTCCCGGCTGGGGCGGTGTGCCGCTGGTGGGAGATACCTGATTGAGGGGAAAACCCCACTAGTCGATGGTAGGTCGGCGCCGGATCTCGCCATCCAGCAGGGAAAATATCACCGCCTCCTCCCGAGGAAAAAAACACGCGCTACACTAATGGGACTAATGACCTCTGTAGTTGACGCGCCCGGAATCACGAAACAATCCATCAATCAATGGGCTGTCCAGGTGACGCCGCGTCAAGGTGCAGGCGATTTGACCAACATATCGCGGTCTTCTTCAGGGCTGTAGTGCACTACTGCTCTGAAATTTTGCGTCTTTCTCGGTCGTGCCGCCAGATATCTCATGAGACAGCTAATGGTACGAGAATGGTACCGAGAAACACGTGATATATTCCAGCGTGAAGATCCGCCGACTTGGCCGCGTTCGTGCCGTCCAGCGCCTCCAGCACCGTGCCTGCGCACACACTCACCCGTCCACCATGCACCCAGGGGAACGGAAAAGATTCACACAATTGTCTGTACTTGGCTCGACGGTCCGATATGGGCCAGGGTCTACCAGCAGCATCCCGGCCTCGCGGCCATAGGTTAAGGCAGTGTTGTCAAGGTCGATGCCACGAGCGGGAGTCCGTGGCACGAGTGCCATGACGAAATTGCCTCTC
The DNA here is from genome assembly GCA_031308135.1 of Acheta domesticus. Taxonomy (NCBI): domain Eukaryota; kingdom Metazoa; phylum Arthropoda; class Insecta; order Orthoptera; family Gryllidae; genus Acheta; species Acheta domesticus. Next base: position 143,070,163 of record JAHLJT010004567.1, on the reverse strand, counting down.
CACGCAAGAGACAACGCCATCACTATTGTAAAACGGCGGGGGTTTATTAATAGTTTTCTCTCCCGACGCTAGTGGCATCAAACTAGTGGCGCAGAGAATCTCGTGGCATGGCACGGTGCCGCGAGGCGTGCCACTGCCACCAGTAGCAGACAATTGACACCAATGGGTTAAGGGGTACGTGTGACATCTCTATGCCGCGTATTCTGGTCTTCTAAATCTGAGAAAGGAGCTTTCTCATCGTCACACATCAATAGATACTGGGACTTTGCAAAGAAAACACACACTGTCATCTTGCTCTACCGGGAATCGAACCCGGGGTCGTGTCATGGAAAGCGAGCATGCTGACCAGTAAGCTACCCACGATGGCATTCATACATGTATTGTTGAAATAAATAACGACGTAGGTGTGAAAAGGAACGAATTAAGTTAATGTTACAAATGTGATCAATGGACCATTGCCTATAATTCACAAAAAGGGTTAACACCTTTCGACATTACAAGTAGTTGTATACTTCACCGCTAAATAGCAGCTGAGTTACGTACCAAGAGCTGTTTACTGAAAAATTATATAAGTGCCATTTTAAGCCTGAAACGCTTAGTAGGGCATTTGTTGATTTGGCTGAATGTTGTTAACATTTCATGGCATTCTTACGTGTCATGTGATAGAGGTACAAATCAACCAATGAAATGAGTGAATCTACAGCGAGGAGAAGGCGTAAACGTGGATATGGCAGTGTGCAAGCGGAGAGAAAGATGAGGTGTGAGGGTCTGGCGCATATACCCAAGAACGGAAAACATTTGCAAGGCGAGGTCCATGAAACGAGCACGTAAAATCAAAATTTGAAAATTATAGAAAGAGATGGAAAGATAATTTTAAGATCTCTTGTGTTGCTTCTTAAAATTTCTTAGTTAAAAAATAAAGTTTGCATGTCAATAATGCGATACTGAGAACTCAAATTATTGTTATAGGTTTAGTAATTAAAATAAATTTTTCGTACCCCAATAGACATGAAGATGAGGGTGTAGTAACTCAGGAAACGTTGTTGGGAGAATACATATACTTGATACGGAATAAAATAATAATAAAACCGTTTAAAGAACGGAAAAGAACTTCGGTAACGTTCACACACAGAGTGGCCAAAGAAGTTTGTAACATTTATCCTGAGACACCTTCAGAGGGAAAGTTGTCTTATGACCCTCCTGTATATTCCTCGGCCTGATGGCATTCCCACATTTTTCTCCCTCGCACAAAATCACATCAAAATAGATTTTAATGAATTGAAACAGACCTACGTTTGATCAGTCCAGTACCTCCTGCACCGCGTCTAGCTGTGCATGCCGTGTTCAGTCCTGGGCTCTTGAGGTGAAAAAAAATAACAAGAGACGGGGGGACTTTAAATCTTGATGACTTCGTAATTCAGAGTAAAATGTATTAAAGTATTGATAGTTTTGTAGTAAAAGCAGGGTCACGAAATGTACTTCGCCGTCGTCGTTTACTCAATGCATTCGATAGGGAAGTAGATCTCTGCGTTTTCTGAAAAAGAGTCGACCATTATTCGGTGTCCTAACTGGCTAGCTTTCGAGGAAAGGACGAGAAGGCTATTGTGAAGCTCGGGGCGTAGCCATCGGTCGCGTGGCACCGGGCTGTGCTAAGCCGCCTGCACTTTATGTTTTCAATGCATTCTGGCAATTCTTAAGTCTTTCGAAATTGCAGAACCACACTTTCCAACTTCATGTTTGCCATCCACCCACCCCATTGCTTCTTCTATTATTTAAGTAATACATCTTCCCTTTGGCTCTAACACACAATTTTTATAAATGAGGTCTCTAAAGAAAGAGAATTTCAGGAAGACGTGACAAATTTCACTTTGACTTTAAAAATCAATAAATGAAGGATTTGTTTAAAAAAACGCATCTAAATATTCATGTAAAATGTAACCCGCTACGCACGTCAAGATTTTAGAATCTATATAGTTAAATAACTCATAAACGAAGAGTTCTAGGACATTAAAAACTGAAACTTTTGAGGCCAATGGCCCAAAGAAACGTTTCTTACACTTTAATACGCAGGATGAGGTCTTCTTGAACATTCTATTAGGTTTTAGCTGGTTCGACGCTTCTCGATTCTACCCCACCTGTTCAGAGCCTGTAGAATCTGCAACTGTTTGTGAAATTACGAATTACTTGATATTCTATGCGATTGAATTACACGGTGTACCTCTTTGCTCGACAATAAAGTTAAATAAGAATAGTTTGTATTGACAAGGGTGTATTATATTGTTATCAATTACAAGGTGACAAAACAAGTGACGGGGTATAAGAGGGTACTTAAAGAAAAATATATATTACAGGCTTAATATGGAAATGGAAAAATAAGGAAGAAGGATGGGGGTATAGCATGTGAGAGTTCTCGCACGTATACGCTATTTAATATAAATGCTATGAATACGCTCATTGGGCTTATTAACTGCGAGCGCTAGGGCAGCCAAAGATTGCGTACCCACGAGGGCGTCCACCTCCTCGTTGACGTAGAGCTCCACGTGGCCCGGGCGCGGGCGCGGGTCGTAGTCGCCCTCGACGTCCTTCGCCCTCGCCTCCGCCTTCTCCTCCTTCCCCCTCTCCTTCGCCTTTCTGTCCTTCTCGTGGAGCCTGTGCTTCTTCTTCGCCCGATGGCTCTTGTCTTCCTCGCCGCGCTCCACCGCGTCCCCTGCCACGTCGGGTTTCTTCGCCTCCACCTACAGGACAGCATCTTAAGGTAGTCGTACCCGTGCAGGAAATCCTCAAGGAAAATCCACCGGCATTTCCTTTGCGATTTCCTCTGCCGAACCCTTACCCACACATGGAGGGATTTTTACTGAAGAAAATCAAGGAAAATGATTTAAACTTTTTTTCCAGGCTCAGTAGTTCTGTCCTTTTTATTTCGATCATGATTATCTTTAAAACTAATTTACCACAAGAAAAGTTCATTCTGAAGGAAGCATTTGGATGAATTCTGTTAAAAATTTGCGAGACGTGACTGATGTCATGAAATCCTCAAGAAAGGGGATCAATCACACTCATGATGAAGAGATGGAGGAAATCCAGCCTCAAGGTCAAAAAATAATTGAATTTGGTTTGGGATTTTCCAGCCTCTCGCCTCCTCCGCGGCTCAAGGAAACCGCCACAGACGTTGGGAAATTCCTCAAGGCTTGGACTGTTCGGGACGAGCCTTGAGGAAATCCCTCTCGTGTATGGGGTGTGTTTAGGGTCCCTCCATGGCATGCGGTTTAACAATGCAAAAGGGCCCCATGCTACCAGCACGAATTTTTATATAAGTTGAAAGCTTATTGCCACATGTCTCAAAATAACTTCTGTGAAATGGGATTTCGCAGGTCGAATATTTTTTAGATAGCGGTTTGTTTAATACCATATATCATCTTTGAACGGTACAACTATAAGATATTGGCAATTTTGGAATACACATTTCCCTGTACGTTAACTCGATCCAAATGAAACTGAGCCTACTTATGCAACCGTTTTTGTACTATTGCTTGAAACGTATATCATTTACCCGAAAAATCGAGACATTTAACTTGGAATAGCTTTTGCAATATATCCATGCAAGAAAAAAAAAACATAGATGATAATGTATCACTTTTAGTTGTATCTGTACGCATAATTTCGAACATTGGATCTCTTACCATTACTTTACAAATTAAGTTTACAATTAAAGGTTTTGGCAAGAAACGAACCAAATTATATTTACATCCTCCTCTGACGAAGAAGTATCTTCTATAAATGATTTCAAACATTTATCATTAGAGATAGGTTTAGAAACGATCGGATTAATACTCTGCCCAAATGTGATAAAACGTTACAACGAAGATGGTGTTCAATGAATATTCGAGAGTTTAATGTTGTATAATAGGTCTTATAATGAATAATTTGCTCATTATCCAAGTAAGAAAAATTAAATTTTGCACCTAATAGCTTAACATCTAATTTCAACCTTTTATCTCTTGTCATTACTCTGCAAGTTAATGTAAAGTTGCTTTTTGCCATAAACCTCGCAAATAGTGTATTTTCAACCTACATTTACAGAAAAATACCTTTTAGTGTAATTTAAAAAATGCCTCATTAGAAAAACATCTTGAAACGTTTAGAAAAATAGGCTTTCTTTCAAATGCTGATACGCAATGTCCGAAGTTACGAAGTTGGAAGTCATTGCCATGGCGATTTCTATTTTAACTTACAAAATTCAGTCATTAGAAGGCGTTATTACTGATTTTTCGCAATATTCCATGGCAAATGTCTATTAGTTCAAGAACGTAAACTAGCAACTCCATCGCTACAGCAGTCACGCCAAGATAGCGGTGCAATACATTCCGTAATAATTTATTATTATTATCTCCAGTACCTAGCCTTAGACAATAGTTTAGGATGCCTTCATCGTACCTAAGGCTTTAGTCATATCTAGAATGGATAAATGAAATGACGATTGGGTGATAATGTTACCAAGAAATTCACATACATATATATTTATAGGAAAGACAGACAATTATATACAACAAAAAATTGAAAGAAATTAGATAACAATTAGAAGATAGGAAAAATCTCTTTAACGACTGCAAGTAAGTATGCGAAAATGGAATAAAAAGATAAAAATATGACAAAAAATACGAAGATTCATGAATAAATATGACCATAAAATGACAAATGAACGGAAAATGACCAAAGGACCAAAAAAAGCCAAAAATATGACTTTGTATGACAAATGAAAATTGCATAATTTCAGTCATTGTAGGTAAAGTCATGCTTATCTTACATTTTCCAAGGAAATAACGCAAAGAAAAAATATATAACATGTGATAAACATCCGGGCCCTATACGTAACTAATAACCTTAAAAGTGGACACCCCAGAAACAAAACAAGTGAGCGAATCAACGTAAATGGCAAATGCCCATAATCTAAATCAGTGGTGTCAAGGTCTTCTGCTGATGGCAATGGCACGCCCTATGACACCGTAGCATACCACGAGCTTGTCTGCGCAACTAGCGTCGGGAAGGGAAACTATTAGCAAATAGTATAAAAGATAATAGTGGAAACTCCTCGAATATTTTGGTGACAGTAAAACAGCGCTCTCCAGCGGTTCGAGGTGTAAACTACAGCGCAAGAATTTGTGTGTGCCAACTTCAAGTGTGAAAGTCGAGTTTGTTCGTAGTTTTCTGAGAGATAATTTGGTAGAAGAATATCTGCGTAGATATTGTTATTTGATGCTCTGCCGCAAGTACTTTAATGTATAAATTAAAACCAATGATAATGAAAAATGACAGAACAAAACTGTGAAATCAAATAATGTTTAAAAAAACTAGAGGTAATACCGCAGCACATAACCTAAAAATTAAAATATACATACATTTGAAACTCCCAAAGCCTCGGGTTCATTAGATTGATTAGGGAATATCAGTTTTGAAGAAACGAACGGTTTAGGCAAACGGACGTTTTATACCGACGGACAGACAGACTTTTGCCGTCAATCGGATTGTTTCGGTATCAATGACAAACACACTCAAAACCCTCAAAACATGGATTCTGGCTACACCATGTGTTAGAGGAATATTTTCTTCATTTAGAAATGGGATTTATCCACTTTTTCATTACCACGAACCGTCAATAAGAGTTTCTCTGCAGAGCATATTATTTTTCTCACATTCTTATAAAATGTAACTTTTTTCTCCCGCATTCTAGCCTCTGCCCTTCATGTTAACAAAAGTCATAATGATATTGATTACAGGGTTTAAAAGTATCTGTAGATGTGCATTTTATGAGAAAATAATATTGATAAACATAGAGAAAAGAATAAAATATCTCCATTCTCTACCTTACAAAGTAATGTCAAAATGGTACACACGGTTGTATTCTATTGGCAACACTTACGCCTGTCCTGTAGTGTATACCTCAAGGCCGCTAGGGGCAGCACAATCACTTGTCGCTTGTGCCACCCATGCTAATTTGCCCGAGTTTCCACTATTATCTTTTATACTATTTGCTATTAGTAACCCCGCCGTTTTACAATAGGTGATTGTGTTGTCTCTTGTGGCGGGGTGATGAACTAGAGGGGCGATCTCGTGCCACGGACTCCCACTCGTGACATCGACCTTAACAACTCTGATCTAAGTGCACCATGCGTGCATTGCGTACCTTATCGGCGGGCACGTGGCCGCTCCGCGTACGTGTGCGCGAGCCTGAGGACGATTTGCGCGAGCGGCCAGCAGTTTTAGGCGCGGAACTGGCGGCGGGCGTCTGGGTGGGCACTGGTGGCGGAAGACTGCACGGACAGGAGGTCCTCCTCAGCTGTCCTTCCCGCTGTTGGAGAGAGATATGCGATTGCCATCAGGCTGAAGAATATTCAGGAGGACCGTCAGGCAACAGAGGAAACAAAATATAATTGCACATGACTCTCCGTCAGTACTTCTTCTTTACAATATTTTGTGGTATATGTTTTACACATCTTATTTACTAGATTTTAACTGGTTTACTTGTATGTATTACATGACCAAAATATCGCAAGAGGTGCCTCAGGGGATCAACTAATGTCACTGCAGAGCCTTTGACCGGGAGGTCGTAGGTTCGAGTCCCGACGGTGGCAGGATTTTCGACATTAGCTTGTCAGGTAGGTCAAATTCAGGCGCAGTCTGGAGAAGTATTCTAGCGACCGCTGCTCTGATCGGTAGTTTTCCTTGTTTTCTCCGATCAATGCCAGGCGAATGTCGGAGCATAACACTAACAAACGGGCACGGACCGCGCGGGATCTTTCTTTCCTCTTCCTTGTCGTATCCTCACCCCTTACACTTTCACTAATATGCACTGCAGTACTACTCATACCGGAAGACTGAATCGGGAGCTCAAAGCTTGTCCCGGCCGGGGGCGGTTCCCCGTTTATGGGAGACACCTTGTTGGGGAAACCCTGCTAGTCGACGGTAGATCTCGCCATCCAGCAGGGGAAGATAACCGCCACCTCCCTAGAAATTACATTGCACTACGCTTACGGGACTACTGACCTTAGCAGTTGATATGACCGGAATCTCTAACAAACAATCAATCACTACCAAAATAACCACGTAAGTACGGCAGTGCGTACATGCGGGCGGCTTGTTGGGGTCGGCGCCGTGCACCTGCTGCCAGGGCTCGTCGGCGGTGGCCGCCAGCCACATGGAGCGCGCCGTGCCCGCGCGGCCCTCCTCCACCGCCAGCACGTAGCAGGGCAGGCGCGACGCCGGCGCCACACCCGGCGGCAGCGGCGTCTGGCGCGGCGAGCACAGCGGCAGGCGGCAGCGGTGCGGCCCGCGCCGCCCGTCGGGCCCGCACCCGCACCTGCGGCCCGCCCCCGCCACGGTGGTCACTTCAGCTTATGTGAGGCGAGTTCTCACAGTTCTCGCATATAAGCGCTGCGATCTTTGGCTCTCATTTGGGCAAGGTCCATTGGTCGTGATCCATTCGACAGCTCTGTGGCCAGCTGATTTCTAACGCAACAATTGAATTCCGTTCCGCTGTCGTGAACTTCTGTGAATTACGTGTCATTGTTGTGACTTGATAGATATGTATGGTATCAGACTTCTTTTTCCAATACAAGTTTACAAACCTTTTGTATTATATTTTTATGCAGTTGTAGAATTCACATAGTTTTGACAACACTGCGATGGAAACAGTGAGTTGTTCGTACTGTGTAAGATATATAGGTGTGAGGCTAGTTCTCACAGTTCTCGCATATCAGTGCTTCGATCTTTGGGTCTCATTTGGGCAAGGTCATGATTGGTCGTGTAATATGTAACAGCTACAGTTTATGATGTCATCTTAAGATGTATATCTTACACCGCGACCCAGAAAGATCGTGCGGACAAGCGAGGAACTAGCCTCAAACTGGCTTCAGAAAATTTGCCCCAAAGGCGGCTAGTTGACAGACCTATATACACCTTGGGCCACGCCCGCCCGCGCTCCACACACTCGCCTCGCTCGCACACAGTCACCACACTTCTACTCGCCGAGACATGACAGCGTCACAGCCAATATTCCCGCGCTCAATCCACTCCCCCCCACACACACACGACGCCTCTACTCGCGCAAACACAGCAAAACTTCCCACGCTCTCTCAACCTCAATACACACTCAACACAACTACTCACCAAGTACCAGCATCGCCCCAAAAATCTTTCCACCTTTACTCTACGTCCACACACACACTCAACACCTCCACATGCCATAAAACATCGTCGCCACAGCAAATCTTCTCACACTTCTCTTTACATCCTCATACCTCTACTCGTCCAGACACAGCATCACTTCTCGGCTGTCCGGGTGACGCCGCGTCGTTGGCAGAGAGGCCGACGTTTCGCCTAACATGTCGTAGGCTTCCTCAGGGCAGTGACACGATATTGTGTGGATATTGACGCGGCGTCACCCGGACAGCCGAGAAGTAATGAACTCGAGCCGCGGAAGCTTGCGTGTACATCAGACACAGCATCGCCTCAGAACATTTTCCCATGCTCTCTCAACGACCACATCACTCAGCACGTCTACTCGCGGTGGCACAGAATCACCGCAGCATATCTTCCCACGATATCATAACGACCACAGCCACTCAACATCTTTACTCGCCCAGACACATCATTGCTCCAGCAAATATTTCGACGCTCTCTCACCAACCACACACAACACCTCTACTCGCACGGACACAGCATTGCCTCAGTAAACATTCCCATGTTCACTCTACGTCCACACACATATCCTCTTAATCGCTCGGACACAGCATAGCCCCATCAAATCTTCACATATTCTCTCCACGTCCAGTTACACAGAGCACCTCTACACGCTCAGACACAGCATCGCCCCAGCGAACATTTCCACGCTCACTCCACGTCCACACACACTCAACACCTCTACTCGCCCAGACACAACATTGCTCCAGAAAATCGTCCCATGCTCACTCCACGACTACACCTGTTCAAGACATCTTCTTGGTGATTACGTCATCACCTGTACCATAAGATGTCATTTATGAAAGATTTCTAGAATGAAATGGTCGTATATAATGATGCAATACAAAAGAAAGTTATAGTAATTTCATCTAGAAAATGTGATCTATAAAATGTGTGAAAACTTTTAAATCGATTTATAGCACGTAGCAGCATTATTAGCACGAGTGGTTGTTAGACATTAACGAACGCGAGGCGCCTCTTATCTGCGACACAGTACAACCAGTATGTTCACTTGCTCCAAAATCTAGTTTTGCGCCGGATAGATCCTCGGCCATGTTCTTGGTTGTCAGCCAATAGAATCTCAGCAGATACATTGGGAGGCATATACACTGTGTGAATGAGAACTGAATGAGAACTGATAAAGAAATTTACGGGTTGCTTGTAAGACAATTAACATGTTTATGATTGCCTTTTCTGTCTCAGTTTTATCGCAGGCGTAAAAATATAAATTTCTAGTCTACGTGGAATGGCGGGAAAAGCGCGGGGGACCGAAAACAGACGCGCACAAGATGCCATTGTCATTTGTTACTAAATGTGTGGCAACTAGAATCTGTTGAATTTAGTGCGTGTTTCAATATTTCCTTCAAGTCGTTTTATCTGCTCTGATAAAAATGACTTCAAAACGTGATTATTTGTCTTGTACTGTAAAGACATGCAAAACTAATACCAAAAATTGTAAGTTTAGTTTCTTCCTATTGCCAAAAAACGTGGAGAGGTAAGTGTGTGTGTTTAATTTGCTTTAGAGGACGTGAAATTTGAATAAAATGAATAGAATAATAAAATGCATTGAAGTAGAGAATCAAATTAATGTAAGAAATAATTTTAAATGTAGTACTTATGTTTTTCGCGCGTTGGGTGTTATACCAAGAACATGGCGGACGTCACGTGATCGAAAAACATTTTTCCGCGAGTGAACGTACTGCTTACACTGTGTCTGCGGTGGAAGGAAGGGAGCGAGTACTCACGGGCAGGGCAGCGCGACGGCCGAGAGCGCGTGCAGGCACAGCAGCTTCCGCACGTCCGCCTCCCCGTCCGACAGCACTAGGTCGCGCAGCAACTGCGCACCACCAACACCCACAGTTACCATACGCGATGCAACCGTTTTACATAAAGCTCTGATTTGCACCATCACGTACATTAAAGCTCTAAAGAGAACGATTTTGATGTCCCTCCTAATCGTCTCCCAGTGAAAGGTTTCAAACAAGTGAGGTATCAGAAGAAAGAAAAAAATTGGTGTGGAGGTCACTGTATATTGAATAGATCGCAGCTTTCCTTTATAAAGCTACGAAATATGTGTTGTTTGAAATGCGCGGCTAGAATGGAAACGGGAAGATGGCGTCATGCGCAACTTGTCAAGTTTGCGGGGAATGTCAGAGAGATCTGTCTTGCTTTGAGAACATCGTGATGTGTGATCATTAAAATCATTGTGACAATCAACTGTGAGTATTCAAAGTACATTGTTCAAGAAATGATTGCTGGATTTGCTGAAATGATTTGCGGATATGATCTGGGATTTGCTGTTGTAGGCCAAAATAATATCCATGTGTTTATACGTAAAGATCTCAGTAAATACAAAACATATATGAAGTATTTTCTGTGGTGACTTTTCTTCAGCTCTTCTTTCTGTGCGATTACATCGCACACAACACAAAGCAGTGGCTTACTCAAAAACAATAGTTTCTTCTTAACATTATTATTGTTCAATTTAAATTGAGTGACCTCTGGCAGATCAACCACTGTGACGCGTTTATGCAACCGAGAGGTTCAATACCAAATCTTTAAGTTCGAATGAATCTTGTATAATAAACAATTAAGTTCGTGACGCGTTATTCGAGACGCTTACCAATGCCATTTTGGTACTCAGAGAACATCAATAGAAGAGGTGACAAAAGTCATGGAATTGCAATATGGAAATACACAGATCGCAGAAGTATCACGTATAACAGGTATAAAAGGGAAATGCACTGGCACAGCTTTCATTTATACTCAAGTGATTCATGTGAAAAGGTTTCTGACGTGATTATGGCCGTAAGACGGGAATTGACTGTCTTAGAGCGCGGAATGGTAGTTGGAACTAGACACATGGGAAATTCCATTTTGAGAATCGTTAGGGAATTCATTATTCCGAAATCCACTGTGTCAAGAGTGTGCCGAGAATACCTCATTTCAGGCATAACCTCCTACCACATCAACGCAGTGGCCGACGGTTCAGAGCAGTGACTTTTGCGTAGAGTTATCAGTGCTAACAGGCAAGCAACACTGTGCGAAATAACTACAGAAATCAATGTGGAACGTATCCGCTTGGAGAGTATAGAAAAATTGCGCTTTAATGGGCAAGGACAGCAGAAGACCAACCCGAGTGCCTTTGCTAACAGCACACCTGTAGCGTCTCTCTTGGGCTCGTGACGATATTGATTGGACCTTAGACGATTGAAAAACCATAACTGGATCAAGTGAGACCCGATTTTGGGTTCAAGTGTTGCGCAGTCCCCAGGAATACATGGGCCTCAGTTGTCAACAAGACACTTTGCAAGCTGGTGATGGCTCCATACTGGTGTAGGAATGGTGGTGGAATGGACTGAGTCTTATAATCCAACTGAACCGATCATTAACTGGAAATTGTTACTTTGAAACCATTTGCAGCCGTTCATGGTCATTTTCTCAAACAACAATAAAATTTGTATCGGTGACAATTCGTCATGTCACTGGCCACAACTGTTCGAGATTGGTTTGAAGAAAATTCTGGGCCTGATGTGAGGGAGAAATATAGCCTGATATGGAGAATGATAAGGAAATGATATGGCCACTCTGACCGCCGGACATAAATTCCATCGAAGATTTATGAGACATAATCGAGAAATCAGTTCATGCGCAAAATCTTGCACTGGCAACACTGTCGCAATTATGGACGACTATAGAGGCAGCGTGGCTCAATATTTCTGCAGGGAACTTCAAGGACTTGTTGAGTCCATGCCCCGTCGAGTTGCTGCACTTCCCCAGACAAAAGGCGGTCCGACGTGATATTAGGAGATATCCATGACTTTTGTCATCTCAGTGTATATTTAAGAACTAATGCATGTATTTATTCCCTCCTCCGGAAAAAAATCCTGGGTGCTTCTCTGTTTCGTACACATTCGATAAGCATTGAAAGGTAAATCTGTCCTTTGCAATTATACTAAGAAAGGTTCTAAAAATAAAAGTTCTAAACGATTTAACTGTAAATCTCTGACTAAACAAAAACAGAGGAAAAACTACGCCGGAGTCCGGCTTTGTTGTGTGACCCCTTTGGTATGCGACTGTTAACAATATCATTACAATGTGTTTCCTTGCGTCCACGAAAGCACATGGAGAAAATTGAAGTTTATGAGGGCATTTGTATCACACAAAACAGTTTTTAAAATGAAAACAACGTTACTACTTATCTCCCCAAATATGGAGTTTACAATGATTTGAATATATTAACCGGTATGCCATAGTGTTTACATTAGTGATATCGTAAAAGAGTATTTGAACAGGAAAAAAACTAGTTTGAAAGCATTATTTTCATACTGATACTAGATATCGTTCCGAACGAATGTACATGTTAAAGCAGGCCCAATGAATAAAGGTAACGTCTCTCAAGAAGTGATACATGTACTTTCGTCTTAAGAGACTCACAACTTAAAGACGAATTGTAATGTAGGAAAAGGGTGGGGATTGATGTGTTGGTGAGAAGCATTTAGAAACAAAATTAAGAGAAAAGGTTGGCATTCTGTTTATGATTTATTACTTTCCCGTATACATACGTATGCTGCACGAAAAAACAGAAAGCAGAAAATTCATTGCAGGGCCCTGATAACGAAAAGCGGATGGAACTAGTTGCTAAATTAAGAAACAAAATACACTAACACGTGGTGGAGCTTGAATTCCTGTTTTGTACCTCCTTGATACCGAAAAACCAGTTGAAAGCAAAACGTTCGTCCGTCCGTCTGTCCGTCCGTTCGTTGTATGTGAACAACACTAGCACCTAAACTATGCGCACAAATTGACGAAACCCCTGTCGATCTGGCGTGAGTCGAAGCTCTGAGATTTTGAAAAAATTCGTTAATTTTTGAGGTACTTCGCTGGACATTTTCAACATTTTCTCAAAAACGGCTAAAAATTTTTTCTTTAAATTTCTTTAAAGAATACAGAAAAATACATTTTTTAGGTGGCATACGTCCTAATTTCACGGTTAAATCGAAATTAACTAAAACACGGTTAATTTTCGAAAATTGCAAAAGTTTGAATTTACTTCGGCATCTTTCTACAAGTTCAAAATTAAAGATAGAGATTTTTCCTTCAAATAAAATTTGTTCTCAAAAGTGATTTCTTTCATTAAGGTCATGTATATTTTTTTGAAAATTGTAGTTGTTTTCGCGCATAAGGACAATTTTAAAAAATTACAAAAACAAGATTTTCTCAAAAACGGTTCCAATTTTTTCTTTACACTTTTTGTAGGGATAGTGTTTAATGTACTATTTGAGATGACATGAACACCATATTGCTCTATTCTTTTGTTTTTTAAAATGTTACAAAATTGTAATTTTTTTGGCTTGTCTTTCACGTCGTTAAAATTTACATTAGCGGTGATTTGTTCACATTATTACATTTATGAGTGCATGTGCTTTAAATAATGTTAAATAAAGTTTCTCGAAAAAACAGTTTTCAGCGAAAACTAGCTCAAAATTCCGCATTTTCAGAAATGCTCAAACGTCATTTTCTCGTAAATGGCCCAAATGTTTTTCTTCGAACTTTTCGAACGGGTATTGCGAATTGCACTCTTTAATATGACAAAGTTTATTTTGGTATATTTTTTTGTTTTTTCCGAAATTACACAAATGTAATGTAAAAGATGTCTCACCTTTAGTAGGCACATTACCAGCAATGTGTCAACACTATTGTATTTGCGAGTGTAAGTGCTTCAAATGACTTCATATAAAGTTTTTCTCTGAAAAGGAGCTTCAAATTTCGCATTTTTAGTAGCGCTTAAAAGTCATTTTCTTAAAAGCGGCTTCAAATTTTTCAAAGAAAGTGGCCATTTAGGACGAGATGTTACTGTTCTTTAATATTCTTAAAATAAAATATACTTTTTACTTTTAGCAAACCGAAAAATTAATAAAATGCCAAAAAAATGTAGTTTGGGCGGCGATAGATGGCAGCTGGCACGAGTAAGTGGCAATTACGAAAAGCGAGCCCAGAACCAAGGAAATAGAAAACTAATACAGGAACGTCTGTGCCATTCTGTAGCACCACTAGTTTTTCGCATGTTTTCGTTTTCTTCATCAATCGTTTATGGCCGGCGTGTCACCGAGGGCAGAGCGTTCTGTCGAACCCAGATCAGTCGAGCTGACAGAGTGGGTGTCTAGTGCAAGTGGCTAGCGTGAGCCTACTTAAATGGGTGGTCCCTTCAGCATGTATTTTATACACACTTGAGATGCGCTGAATCTAAGAATCGAGATGGGCAAAACCTGGTATCTGTGGATGCCTTGGGGTTACAATTAAAACTAGAAGCGGAAAATCAAACAGGTGAAGTTGTGACCCGAGCGCGTATGGTCCCCCATTATGGCGTTTATAATACAAATTGAACGTTAATAACGTAAACGAAAAACTTAGTGCCATCTTATTTGACGAACCAATCAGTAGTGGAAAAACAAATCTGCACCGATATCGGTGAATGATTGTGTAGATTTTGTTTGATGTGTTTATTTTTAAATTGTGAATTCAATGACGGTCATTGTGAATGATACGTCCCATGTTTTTGTTAAAAGAACGTGTCTCTGTACTCATGTCCCTTCACTGACGCTCATTATTAATGATACGTCCCAATTTTTGAAAAGGAACATGTTCTTTTGCTCTTCCGTCTGACCACGCAAATTTTCACCAACTAGGGGAAGGTATATTTGAATTTAGCTCAGAGGCATAATTTAGGATTGAGTATCTTTTACATGCAGTAAATTTACTAACATGGGAGAGTCGGCTTTACTTCCCCTCCGAAGAAAGGCGTACGACCGATTTTTTTTGCGTATAAAAATCCACGGCTTCGATCGGGTTACCCGCGAAGTTGGGTATACCAGTCCGATACGCTTACCGTTACACCATTGACGCCACAGGACGCTCATTGTGAATGGTACTTCCCATATTAAAAGAACATGTTTCACGTCCTCACGTCCACGCACTGCAATGATGGTCATTGTGAATGATATGTCCCATGATTTTGTTAAAAGAACATGTCTTTGTACTCATGTCCCTTCATTGACGCTCAATGTGAATAATACGTCCCATGTTTTTGTTAAAAGAACATGCCTCTGTACTCATGTCCCGTCATTGACGATCATTGTGAATGATACGACCCATGTTTTTATTAGAAGAACATGTTTCACATCCTCACGTCCACGCACTGCAATGATGATCATTGTGAATGATATGTCCCATGATTTTGTTAAAAGAACATGTCCTTTGTACTCATGACCGTTCATTGACGGTCATTGTGAATAATACGTCCCGTGTTTTTGTTGAAAGAACATGCCTCTGTACTCATGTCCCTTCATTGACGATCAGTGTGAATGATACGTCCCATGTTTTTGTTAAAAGAGCCTGTTTGACGTCCTCATTTCGATCATCCCTCACCTGCATGGAGGCGTCGTCGGGGGCGGCGGACGCGGCGGCGGCGGCGGCGGGGCCGAGCCCAGGGCCGGGGCCGGGGCCATGGGCGGGCGCGTGGGCGCGGGCGTAGGCGGGGTGGGCGTGCGCGGGGGAGGCCGGGGGCGGGGCCGGCAGCGGCGTGGGCAGGCGCTCGGCGTCCAGGCGCGCGGCCTCGACGCGGCGGCGCGCGGCGGAGGCGGCGGCGTGCGGCGCGGGGCCCGGGGCGCGCAGGGCGCCGTCGCGCCGGTAGCAGAAGCCCGGCCAGTGCGTCTCGAACATGCGCACGCGCGCCGCCTGACGCACGCCGCACAAACCACTCGTGGAGGGATTGGTTGAGTAGTGATTTCGGGCGCGGCAACTGCTAAGGTCATGAGTCCCGTAAGTGTAATGTATGTTTCCCCCTCAGGAGGTGGCGGTAATCTTCCCACTGGATTGCGAGATCCGGCGCCGACCTACAGTCGGTTAATAGGGTTTTCCTTAACTTGGTATCTCCCATCAGAGCGACACCGCTCTGGCGGGGACGAGCTCTGTTTCCGACTGGTCTTTCGACATATGTGGCGGTGTAGTGCATGTAATTGTAAGTGTGAAAGTAAGGGGAGATAGGACAAGAAAAAGGACTAAATAATCGCGTGCGGTCTGTGGCCCGTTTGTTAGGGTACTGCTCGGGCATTCGCCTGGTACTGATTAGAAGAAACTCACGGAAAACTACCGATCAGAGAAGCCGGCCGCTAGAATTCTCTCCAGACAGCGACTGAAACCCGACCTAGCCGTGTAAGGATAGAGTCGAAAAACCTACCATCGTCGGGATTCGACCCTAGAACCTCCATGTCACGAGGCACTGCAGTGACGTCAATTGATGCCCTGAGCCACCTCTCCCGGTACTTTGGTCATGTAATACGTACAAGTAAACGGCTGGATGGAGCTTTCGCAGCACACACTCTCTCGTCATTCGTCGATTGATTAGTGTGTTTCCTGGCGTGGCAACATGCTATGGTCATTAGTTCCATAAATGTGTTTGGGGATATAATGGTGTTCTTACCCCTAGACTGAGAGATCCAGTGCCGACCTACACGTTGCTTTGCGCGGTTTCCCCCTCCAGTATTTCCGCCGTGGGGCACCGCTCCACCCTGGACAGGCTCCCGCCATGTGTGGTAGTGTGCTGCAGGTAATGTTTTGTGCGTATCAGAGGAGAACATGGGAAAAATTTGGGGAGGGAAATATTGCGTGCAGTACAGGACCCGTTTGTTAGGATTCTGTTTCGACATTCGTCTTGTGGAGAACAGAGAAACAACATAGAACTACCGATCACACGGGTGTCATAGATATTCAGTGTCGAACATCTGCAATTGTCGGGATTCGAACATCTAGAAATTCGATTTTAAGTTCTTTGAAGGTCCAATAATTTTTAGGCAGACACAATTATAACAAATTTTATCAAACAATTTTTATTCTACCAACGTTTCGAAGGACATTGGCCTTCTTCTTCAGGGTCTAGTAAATAAATATAACTAATAATACATTTTATAGTACAATGTTAATTGTATAAATTTTTTAATAAATTTTAAATTTATTAATTATTTAATTATTATTAATTATAATTTATTAATAAATTACATAAATTTAAATTAAAAATTCACATTACTCTTTGCAAAGAATCTAGAAATTCGCGGGAGGGGTGGGGCGGTCGGGGTAAGTGGGGCGGGGCGGAGACAGGCAAAGCGAGGTGCCGCGCGGCAGGAGGAGAGGGGCTGGGCAGAACGGAGTGCAGAGCAAGATAGGTGTTATAAATAAAATTTCTTCCGCTTTGCATTTGATAGAATTGAAGGGATTTCTGATAGGAATATGGTGAGCTATACCAGTCTCCCGCTATTCGCATGTATCAATATGTCGCTTTTGTTCAAATTATAGCATATCATGATATAGTCCTACTTCTTTTTCTTATAATGAAGACTTTGAGGGACATAAAACCAATCAATACTTCGTTCAAAACCAAGGTATTAATATTTACGATACAGGGGAGAATTCCTGTGAGTGCCTTCATCTTGTTACTGCCCCAAGCCCTTCAATTCTTTCACTGTCTCATCTATCGAGGTTGTTCAAGTGCGTGGCCCGCTTGGAGTGCCCTGGCACAGTACGTATCTGCTGGCACCCGACGTGGCCCGCTGTGTGTCAAATCAGCGGGCTGGGGGTATAGCGGACGCGATAAAAGCGATCGGCTCTAGTGTAGTGAAACACGAAGTGGAACACTAGCAACTGCAACGAGCCACCACGAGCAGTCTGGCCCCGTTGCATTTGAGCAGTCCTATCTTAACCGGCTGTCCGAAGGTGCCCCTTGTGATCCTTCAATACGTCATGTGCAGTTCTAAGGTTTGTGTAATTTCATATTTGTTTGCTCATTAGTTACTACCAAACGTTTGTCATGTGTTTACAAATTCGGTTTTTTAAGTTATTTTAAACCTATTTGATCCATATTGGTTCATATTTTCCGGTGTAGTACATATTTTCACGCAACTCCATTTCTTTGCGTATTTCATTACATGAAGTATTACGTATTTCAAATATGTTTCGTGTTAGTGTTTCAAAATTATTCTTAGAAAATTATTTTTAACTTTTAGTGCAACTTAAACTGGTAAATAGATTTTACACGTAGATGTGGATTTAACATTACATTGCAATGTTCAAGATAAAAATAGCCCATTAATAATTCTGATGCACAACGGAATTGTATTAAAGTACTAAGCGATATTAAGAGATGAAAAGGACAGTTTCACATTTGAACATTTAATATATCTCTTTGTAGCCCCCTGCTTTGTAAATGGTTAAATATCTTATTAGTATAAGAGACTTATTTTTAGAACCGAAAATGTTCAGTCTTTTGGGAATGCTGATAGGGTGTTGCTGGCATTATTCACTGGCTAAATAATGGAAGTCATCTTTGACAACTTAAACTTTGTTATGAGAGCCGTCTTTCGAGAGCTTTGCCGCAATCAGCCTCGCTGTGGTTGGGAAGGTCGGGGAGAAGGGGGATTCACTCATTTCCACTGTCCCCCCACATTCACCACTCGTTACTAGGCTGATGACGGCAAAACCGATTAAAACTAGTTCATAGAATAATTTAAGTTCAGAAATATGACTTCCATTGTTTCATCAACGTTCAGTTTATTTATAAGGGCTTTTCATATTCGCTGTTCTGGATGAAATTTAGACCTAATATTAAAATGAATTTGGTTGGCCGTTCTATTTACGTAAATTCGGCTCCACACATTCGGTACTATTCAACGAAAGCGCGCGACTATTCGGCGAGTAGAGAGCGACTCCACGCCGAATCCCGAGAAGTGTGGATGGGTTGCCTGCTTTTGCCGAGCGAGCGACGAACATTCCATGTTCGTCCAACTCACCGCGTGTCGGTCTTTGCGCAAAGCATATACGCCGAGCAAATCAGATGCTCGCGATTGAGCGAGCAGTCGCTCGCTACTCGCCGAATACCGAATGTGTGGAGCCGCCTCAACTTGAACGTATTAGTACATTACGTACGGGATTAACCCGTGAGTGCTTGCAATAGATCTGCGAGATCCAAGCCACGACAATTGTATGATCCTGAATTATTGCTATGCAACAGACGTATGATATTTCTTGTATTCCTTCATTGTACTTTTCTGAAAACGCCTTTCTATTTTTATCCTTTCGATGAATCATTTACCGTGAGTATGTTGAAATTTGATCGCTGCGCTACGCGATGTGTATCAGATACGTTACGTGCATTGGAGCCAGTGCATTGTAAGCACCCTGGCGTAAGCGATACATATCATGGCATTTTTAGCCGTGTTTATGAGAAGTATCTAATCAGAAAATGTAATCATTTATATTATGTAGGACAGAGTGTCACAATTTCTTCCCAAAGAGAAAGAAGATATGCAGGAGGCGTCTGTAGGAAAATGAAAAAAAATGCGAACCTTCCAAAATGGAAAGAAGACAGATTTTCTAAATATTTTTGTGAAAAATGTAAAATATATGTTTGTTTAGAACATTCTAAAATCATTTATGAAAATTGTATTTAATATTATTTAATAAGACAATAACATGTTTAATGATTTTTGCGTTTACTTTGTCAATTTTTACTTTCCTCTCCGTAAGTGTTCAAACAAAGTTTCTGCAGTGTAGGATTTATTAACAATTGCATTGGAGGATATGTACAAACTAAATAAAATACTTATTTCAGTTAATAGAACTTAAGATCATTCGCATTCACAAAATGTTGCAGGTATATCTGAGAGATGCATTGCGGGCACTGGCATTAGTCTACCTATTGCGGCCACTTCCGGGTGAAAAAAGTTCCCGGAATTGCCTTGACCTTGCCAAACTAGCGATAAGACAGGGTTCACATTCTTGTGTGGTAGGGGGCTGGCCAGTTCGAACGCGGGTAAAATTGGTCTGGGCTGCATGGCGGTGAGTGATAGTCCGTTGGCGTCATGCCGTACGTTCACGTGCAAACTGGGAAAATCGGTGTCACAGATGCTATCAACCCTTTTACACCGTGTTCTGGATAAGCTATAACTGAAAATTTCTACGTACAAGTTTTGCAGTTTGCGTGATGGGGCTCAAAGCACACGACTGGTCAAATGGCAAGGAAAGTGGTGTCTGCATCACGATAACGCGCAAAGCTACACATCGCTTGCTGTGCAGGAATTCCTGGCTGAGAACATTCCTGTGTTCCCCCAACCCCTCCTCTCCGGATCGTTCCCAGACACTATTACCCGTTCCATGTTCTTAAATTGGCCCTCAAAGGGAGACGTTTTGCAACCGTGGACAACATGAAATCGAATGCGACATGTGTCAAAAGAAGGCTTCTACCACTGATTCAACCACTGATTCCAACAGTACAGGAACGATGGTGTATGGATGCGCAAGGGTCCCACTTAGAAGGTGAGTAGGTTATCATTACCGCAGGTTATAACATTAACAAGCCCAACCACCATTGCGGGAACGCTTTGAACGCCCTCTCGTATGATCTACTATTTTAACTTTTTTATTCAAATTTGTTGGTTCATTCTCTCCTACACATTTTGAGCATTGTTCATTGTTAGCCCCCCCCCAGGCGCTGAGAGAGACCTTGGCGTCGGCGGGCGCCAGCTGCTCGGCGGCGGCGGTGGTGGCGGCGGCGCGCACCAGCGTGGCGCTGGGCGGCAGCGTGGACGCCAGGCGCGCCAGCACCGACGACGACGGCAGCGGCGCGCGCGTCGTGTGCACCATGCCCCGGCACACGCGGTGCTCCAGCGTGCGCAGCATGCGCAGCTCCGACACCTGCGCGCGCCGCGCCGGGGAGGAGAACACCATTTATCCACGTGAATGATCTTGGTAGTCCGGGTGACGCCGCGCCGTGTCGAAGGCTGTTTGCCGACGTTTCGACCATCTTATCGTCGTCTTCCTCAGGGCTGAGGAAGACCACGATAAGATGGGCGAAACGTCGGCAACATTCGACGCGGCGTCACCCGGACAGCCAAGGTCATTCACATGACTCCGGCCGCGGAAGCCTACGACTTCACGATTTATCCACGTTTTCGTTACAGGGCTCGGCGGTAAAGAGTTTTTCTCGCGAAAATGCGCAGGTTTCCAGCGCAGAATACAATACTTTCTGCTTTTTTTTCGAAGGGCGAGAAGGAACTGGTGGTGTACACCTCGTACATTCACATTTTCATGAAATTTGCAATTTTTGAAAATTCAGAGAGTTCAACGAAAATGAGACCTGCACCATTATTTTAAGCTTTCTTTACACTATCCGAGGATAAAGTTTAATCAAAAACTTCGGAAATATTTTTGAGAAAATTTGAAAATGTTTTGAGGCTTAATGAAAAGTGCCCTCAAAAATCAAAATATCGGTTTCAAACTAAGAGGACCCCGATTTTCTTTAAATCTATTGGCAAATTTCAATTTTGAAGAAAATCAGCCAAATGGTGTCGGGGCTAGCGTTGTCTACAGACGGACAGACGTTTTGACGTCAATTGACTTTTCGATATCAAGGATCCACAACACATGGATTATGATAGCACAATATGTTAAAGGAAGTAATTTAGCATTCTCTATAGGAATATCATTTATCCACAATTTTCGATACCAGGGTCCAGCAATAAGAGTTTTATGTAAAAAATTAGCAATTATTTCGCTACCGATTACAGTACTTTCTCTTCTTACGAAGTGAGGGCGCAAAAGTAAAACTAGTATTAAATTATTGTATATATTTTTTAACTATTATAAAACTTTGTAAGAAAAATGATGTGTCCCCTGACCAGCGGGGGCCCTAATCACGAGCTTGGTCTGCTCTGCGTCCCATGGCGTGGCCCTAAGCACGTGCGTAGTCTGCTCCGCGTCCCATGGCGTAGCCCTAAGCGGATGCTTAGTCTGCTCTGCGTTTCATGGCGTGGACCCTAAGCACGTGATTAGTCCGCTCTGCGTCCAAGGGTGTTGCCGTAAGTACGTACTTTACCTGCTCCGCCTCCCAAGATGTGTCCCGAAGCACGTGCTATATCTGCCCTGCTTCCCCTGACGTGGGCCCTAATTACGTGCTATATGGCCCACCTGCTGGTGCTCCAGGCGCAGCAGCTTCTCCTGCAGCTGGCGGTGGCCCAGCCGATTGCGGAGCAGGGCCAGGACCACATTGTCCAGGGTTGAGGGCTGCGCAGGCAGAACGTGTAAAGGTAAAAAGAAAGATGAAAGAAAAAAACTAGGGAAGAAGAAGATTGGAATAGAAAAGAGAAAGACGGGGGAGAAGAAATGGAAGCGGTATCGATTGTGTAAATTTAGTATTCAGTCCAGCAAGTTAGGACTATTCTTCGGTTTGCGGTGAACCTCAACCATGACTTCCTTCGCTACTACAATCATGGCCTTCTTTACTACTGTATCTATCATTCACCTCTGAATCTTGTGAAGTGAACGGTAGACACGGTAGTAAAGGAGACGATGACAGTAGTCTCTACTTCAATCCAAGTTAGTTTTGTATAGGAGTGTTGCATCTGAGATCAGGTTTTTGATGTCGGTCCAAGCCGTTTTGTTTGTTTATAGAACAGAAAGTAGTGGAGCTAAAATAACACATACTCTCTTGTATTATTTTTAATTTTCGCAATTTTCTGAAATTCAGTGAGTTAAATGAAAATGACCCTGCGCCTTTTTTTAAGATGACGGGATCGTCAGCGTAAAATTAATATGTAAAATTAAATGAACAAATGCTTCTTAGGTTGTGCAGAAAAGAGATCACGGGTGACACGAGAGAAAATAGAGGTTGGGGGTGGAGACGTTTTAAATAAGTACTTTCATACAGTGTGTTCGCCTTAACGCGATAGGTCGCTCTGCGATATACCAAGCTTCAGGCACCAGTTTGCGTCGCAATATTAGCGGGAATTTTAAATACAGCTAGTTACTAAAAATCATCCCGTTGTTACAAGTCATTGAAGCAGATAAATGAAGCATTTTTTAATACTGCACCTTTAATATCAATTACACAGTCATCGTATAACTTTTCGTTAAAAAGTGTCACTTTGTGCCACTTTCAACATGTTTCTCAATCCTTCTCGCTCTCCATGCAACATGACGGGCTGTGACTGGTCTGGCTTTTCAAACGAAGTGCCCGTGTTGTGGTCACGTGGTTCGTGACGCAAACTGGTGCTGCGCAGAACGAGGAAAAATCGGTGCTCCGGAGTAGCCCATCCATATCTTTCCACCATGCGAGATACTTACATGTCGGTTTCTGGTGTTTCGATTCATGGCTGCGACTTGAGCTCTCTCGACAAGAGAGAAGCGTCACCGGGCGACGATGGCACGTCGTGGGAGGGCGGCTCAATTGTCGAAGCGCCACTTTGGAGCAGCACTGTCAAAGTAATAAACAATAAAATGTTAATAACAGGATAATCAATCACTTTGAATTTCCTTATCTGCCTCTCCAATTATCCGAAAATAAAGTTCTAGATTCCGACTATAGGGAACCACACCTCACCACATCGGCGGTGCTTTGCACAGCCGATGAATACAGTATGTGAATCTTCTCAATTTCTTGTGGGTAAGTCTGCTAAGGTTGCGATGCATTGCAGAAGCAATCTGGTTTGACGTCGTGACATTCCCAAATTCACGCCATAATTAGGACTAGGCACATTCTTTGTTTTGTGTTTTGTTTCATAATGTACAGCAATTTGTGAAATTGTAAGTGTGCAAAGTAAATACGGCACAATAGAAACCAGCTTGGTTTGAAATTTTCTAAAGATTTTGATTTTTCTCGCAGTCTTTAATTCACAGTAAATTTTTACAGTATATTTTCATTTTCTCTATTTCTTACAATGTACTTCTTTTCTTTGATTTCTTTTGTTTGATACCTAGGAATTCCGATAAATCCAAAAATCTCTACA
Source organism: Acheta domesticus (assembly GCA_031308135.1). Taxonomy (NCBI): domain Eukaryota; kingdom Metazoa; phylum Arthropoda; class Insecta; order Orthoptera; family Gryllidae; genus Acheta; species Acheta domesticus. Next base: position 143,046,095 of record JAHLJT010004567.1, on the reverse strand, counting down.
TAATTAGTTTTCAATGCACATAGAATTTGAAAGAGAAATAAGTAACAACCGGCCATGCGAAAAACATCTATATAACTAATTTCCAAAGCGCGCAGAAATTGAAAAGTATGCAGTCTCCGGCCATTTGATTTGATATTCAAGTGTTGCCCTTTGAAACAAACTTTTTTGATATTCTTGTTCTTGGTATGAACAGAACTGTTGTACTACGTATCCGTAAGTACTCATACTTAACAACACTATTGCACTACTCGTGAAGATTGTTTTAGTTAATTTTATTAATTTATTGCAGTGTTATACAAGAACCGGCTTTGATGGTTGAGTGGTTATCATGCCGAGCTAGTGATTCCATGTTCGTGGGTTCAAAGTCGAGGGATTTTTGAGGTGCTAAAAATCGACGACATGCATTCGGACGCTTGTCGGCATGTAAAAAAAATTCCAGGAAAGGGACTTGGCCGATCCGGGCAAAATTAAATCCTTTAGCAATTTAGCACCTATCAGAGTTTCGATTTGAATTACTGGAAAAGATTGCGGATACTGCATCTTGGCCTGCGCTAACTGGTTTTCAAATCAAACGTCAAAATTGACGCACTAGCGCCCCTAGGGAAAGCAAAGGCAAACAACCCTAGGTGTACTTGCTCAGGATAAGTCTCATAAGAAGGCGCTAATGGCTTCTGGAGACTAGCCTACGCACTAGTGAATGGCATTAAAAGAAGAGGAGTTACACAAGTATTCTGTTGGTTGCTCTTAATTAGTGTGCACGTTGCTTTGTTTTTTATTGATTGATTAGTGATTCCGGTTAAATTGCTAAGGTCATTAGTCCTGTGAGTGGTGTGCATGTTTTAATCGCGGGAGGTGGCGGTGACCTTCCTGCTGGCTGGCTGGCGAGATCTGGCGCTGATCTACGACGGCTTGCGACGGATTCTCTCCAATCAGGTATTTCCCACCAGTGAACAGGAGTACCAGTGTGAGGTTAAATAGTGTGAGTGTGCTGCTAAATTTCGAGCTGTTTATGCTGATAGGAAACGTTTCTGAGTGCTGGGGTACGTAGAACCAGATTCTGCATTTTGTGTATGGTGGGAACGTGTTCGCAATATATGTTTCGTCCGCATTGCGATGTGTGGAACGTTCGCTTCCAGTACTTCGATCGCTTACATACGTGTTTGCTAACTTGAGTCGGCGCCTTTTTCTTACTGATTGTGCCTTAAATTAACCTATAGTGCATGCACATGTGAAATAATATAGTATGCATAGCATACAGAGTACGTAGTGTGCGAAATAAAGTATTTCTAACTCAGTGTATTTATAAAAATGGCAATGTTTCTTGTTAAGGATGGCGTCAAGTGACCGCCATTTTGTCTGTCTGCGCCTGAAGTAAAAGACTGTTCGTGTCGCCATGAGCGAACAGCGCATTCTTACGTCTGGGAGCGGAAGCAGTGATCCCGGCTTAATGGCGAGAGATTCAAATTTGAATGGCGTTGAACCCCGAAATTTCCATGAGAGAGTTGGCTAGATTTTGACAATCAAAATTTGGAGATGTCGATCAGAAGTTCCTCTGTTGGCTGATGGTAGTTTGGGTGAAAATATCTCCTATGAATCCTCAATTAAAGATAGTAGTGAAAATCATGCAAATGACCTTTTAAATCAAATACACGCCACAATTGAGAAGTTTGTCTGGGATAGCGAGACGGTCTCTTCTGCTATTAAAAGAACTCAGAATACAAAAGCTGTGATCAAAAAAGGAGTGAAGGACCTCGGAGTTACTGCGGAACTACCACTCAACCGCTGGAAGAAATGGGAAGAAGACTCATCGAAACTTCAAGAATGTGTAAAATGCCGTTAACAAGAACAGGAGTCAAATGAAAAGAAAGAGATAAGCATCCAAGCGAATGTATGCAGCACGGAATTAGAGTTAGAAGAAACACTTTCGAGTGCGGCAAACGTAACCGATTTTGCTCCTAGCTTGGACACAGAGTGGCCGGTCGCTGTCGTCGAAGCCACTCGTCTTTTCACCGGTAGTCTCTCGAAAGTTAAAGAAGATTGTAAGTCATCACTAACCCCAGTAATGAAGAAAGCCAAATGCTAAGTAGTATGAAGTATATTTGACCAGATATTTCAAAACTGGCGGATAAAATGAGGAAGGAAAAGTATATTACATCAGAACAATTACAAACTGAGATAAGTCGGGGAGGAGAAGGAGAATATGTGCGGTACGTGCATCTCTTATCATTTATCGTGAACAAAAATGGCGTTAATGACATTCAGATTCTATACAATACATTTAAATAATGGAGGGGTGTAATAGAATCGCAAGAGTGAAACAAGGTTGCAGTTTGCATGTCAGATGGCCTAGATATCGCATATACAAGGAAAATACTTGAATGGATGTTCCGACAAAGCGGGGTGGAAATGGGCCTTTTGACTACAGGGATAACCAGCAAAGGGATGAATCCTGAGGTAAAAGAGAAGAATTCAGACAATAAAAGCAGATCAGGAAACAGTTCTCTGCAAGGCAGTTGGCAAAACGCACGCGGACCTTGAAAAAACGATGAAAGAAGGTGTGGACCTTGGTAAGCTAGGGGTGAAAATTAGGAACATCGAGTCCGAAAAGGACAATCTAGACCTAACAATCGTCGGCCAAGTCAAAGCCAAAAGCGTCAGAGAGAAGATAAAATCAACACTCCAAGATGTTGAAGTAAGCCTGAGGAAGAAGGTATCTACTCTGATGATATATGGAAGGAAGATCCAAGATGAGGGAAAGAAAGAAGGGGAAGATGTTAGTTACATATGATTAAAACCAGGCAGATACGGGAATCAAAACGCTACTCTGGTGATCCCTAATGAGGCAGAAAATACACTCACATATAGAAGAGAAATCCGAGAGGGATGTTGGAACTGTCATGTCAGGGAAAGAGTTAGCCTTTGCAACATATTGTAGATGTCACGGTTTCGGTCACAAGGCAAAACAATGTACGGATGGAATAGCAGAACGTACAATTGCCTTAACTGCTGCAAGGACACAAAGCAAAGGATCGCAAAATGGTATCGTACTGCACAAAATGCCAGAAGACAGAAAGCTTGCCCTCCATGCAAGAAGAACATAAAAGACCACAATATGGCTAGACAAACACTGCGGATTCTACAAGCTAATTTAATGAGATCACATGGTAGTCTTGATATGGCAACCGCATTAGATATGGGCGTAGGTTTAATTTTAGCCAGTGAGCCAAATAAGACACGGATAAAAACGAAAAATGGTTAAGGGATAGAAGTGACGTTGCAGACTTATTCCTCAATTAGAATCTAGATGTCAGCACATTTCGAGCGGAAGAGGGATATATGCACATCCAGCTGGAAGAAAGTCATATTTATTCCCGCTACAGCTCCACAAATATTCCTTTAGATATGTATAAAAGTGAAGTCGATGCACTAATGGAAGACTGCAAAGCTACAGGAGGAGAGTCTGTTATTCTGGGTGCCATGAGTTTAAAATCACCGCAGTGGAGATTGCAAGTCACCGACTCAAAAGACGGGTATTGGACAGAATACATGACAGATCTTGATTTAGTCGTCCACAATACTGGAACAATGCCCACATTGACGAGGGGAACTGTGAGTTCTACATAGACGTGCCATGTTCGACACATAAGATAGCAAAAATGATATTAAATTGGATAGTTCTTGATGTAGAACCTCTCGGCGACCGTCGCTTCATATACTTCCAAGTGGAGCTCTCAGCAGGCCAAGTGAAACCCAGTATGTAACATAAACTACGACTAGCGGGTGTTCAAAACCGTTTTCAAATAGTTGACAGACAACGGTAGGGCGACCGTCATGAAGGTAGCAAATGTCCTCGAAATTGCATGCAAGCTGCACCAAATCAATTAAGAAAGCCCAGGCGTCTGACTGAGATAGACAACCAAAGGAAAGACTGCATACAGAAGAGGAGAAAATTAACAGGAGCCAGAAAGACGCACGATCCAGAAGAATCACAGTCGCCGAAAGAAGAATACAAAGCTCCAGATACGAATTAGCGCGTCTCATAAAAGTATCAAAATCCAAGTATTGGCAAAGACTATGTGAAGATCTAAACGAGGATATCTGGGGAAAGTGGCTATAAAATATTTGTAGACCAAATGAAAAATTGTTCCTGATTGTCAGTACTTGTTTCTTAATAATAAAACTTATCCCATTTTATTTATGATAATCCTTGTCATAAACAAAATTGGATAAGTTTTATTATTAATGGCTATAAAATAGCGGCTAGGATATAATATTCCAGTCAGCTGACTATACGAAATAAAAGATATTGCGCAGAAACTCTTCCCAAAAAATCAAAATTATCTGGAACCCCACACTACCCAGGGAGACGAGGCTTTTGCGACAGAAGAACTGAAAGAAGCCGCAGATAGCATGAAGGCTGGAAGAGCACCCAGATTGGACTGCATCTCACCAGAAGCGATCAAAATCGTAATTCATCCTGACAGCCATCCCTCGCAATTCATCCTGACAGCCATGAATAGCCTACTATAAAACCAGGGATTCCCAACGACGTGTTATGTGGCAAAGCTTGTTCTCATACCATAACAAGAGAAGCAAGCTGCCACAACATACATCAGCATAAAGACCACTCTGCATACTGAACATATTCAGTAAACTTTATGAAGGATTCTTGAAGAGACGGCTAGAAAAGGAGGTCGATGAATGCGGAGGCTCAGCATCCACATAATACGGATTCAGAAAAGCCAGACCCACAATTCAAGCAGTGGAACATGCCGTCAAGGTTAAGGAGGAATCTAGCAAACGATGGGCTGTCCTGATCACTTTGGTTGTGCAAAATGCATTTAATACCACCTCATGGAACCGAATAGTCGAGGAATTAAAAAAACTCAAAATATCACCCTGTGGGTGGCAATATTGGCACAGTTAATGCCCAGTATTGGAGGCCCGAGTTCAGCAAAGCGAGGAATTCTCTGCAGTGCTGAAAACTCAATGCTGCTCCATGCAGCACTTGCATGGTACAAAGCGTTGAGATGGAAGAAGCAAAGAAGAATTCTAGTGAAATCACAAAGGAAAGTGTTGATATAACCAGTAGCTGTAGAAGAGAGAACCAGTGGCTATAGACACTGGTGGCTCCTACGCTGGTGTGGAAGATCCAGCACATATTCTAAGCCCTTGGCTGTGTATTGATTGTATTTTCCGCAGCTCCTTTTTATTAGTAGATTTGTATATCAGTGAACCATAATTGAGTTCTGATCAAACGATAGATTTGTGTATTAGTAGCAGAAGGGTTTTATCAGCTCCACAGTTGTTGTTGGAGAGGAATTTAATAATGTTAAGTTGCACATCGATCTAAAATAAATTAAATAAAGAAACGGTAAGACCGTTCTTGCATTCCATGGTTAATTTTTGTAAGTGATTTTTTACATTTTAATCTTGAATATAATTGGAGTCCAAGAATGTTAATTTTGTTAACAAAACGATGGGGCTGGAGTGGGCATAGTGTAAGAGGTGAGGAAACTTGCAAGGATGAGGTATACAGTTAGAAGGTGGCGTTGGTAATATGGCGCGTGACAACTCACAGATTACAACAACAAGAAGCGAACAACTCACAGATTACAACACAGTTGTCAAAACTGTGTGAATTCTACAACTGCATAAAAATATAATACAAAAGTTTTGTAAATTGTATTGGAAAAAGAAATCTGATGCTATACAGCTGTATCAAGTCACAACAATGACACGTATCTCACAGAAATTCGCGACAGAACGGAATTCCATTGTTGCATTCCCTGCATTTACGATATTCCCTTCAATTTTTATTTCAAATATTTCAAAACAAATAATTTCTAAAAGATTAATGTGTAAATGTATAACAAAAGGTCGAATGTAAAAACCAACAAAGAAATAATATACAAAATAGCAAATTCTAATTTACGACGAATCCGGCTGTCTGAAGAGCAGTAAATTTGCAGCGGGCTAACCGCCGCTCAAAGTACATTTTTTTGACATTTAATTTTTCGGTTTCCTAATGGTAGAACGGCAATAGTAATTTTAGAATATTAAAAACATAAAAACCTCGTCCTAAATTGCAATTTTCTTTTAAAAATCTGTTGAAGTTATTAAGAAAATAGCGTTTAAGTCCAACTGTAAATGCGAAATTTGAAGCTCATTTTCATAGACAATTAGTGAGTCTTCGAAAGACTTCATATGAAGTCATTTGAAGCACTTACACTCACAAATATAATAATGTATACAAATTTATGATAACGTGCATATTAAAGATTTGAGAGACTTTTCAAAAATTTACAATTGTGTAATTAAAAAAATACGACAAAATGATCTTTTCGTCATATTAAAGGGTGCAATAGCACTATCCGTTCCAAAAGTTTGAAGAAAAATATGGAGCGATTTATGAGAAAAAGGCGTTTGAGCGTTTCTGAAAATGCGGAATTTTGAGCTACTTTTCACAGAAAACGGTTGAGTTCTCCAGACACTGTACTTGACATTATTTAAAGCACATGTACTCATTAATATAATAATGTGAACAAATGGCTGCTAATGTATATATTAACGACGTGAGAGGCAAATTAAAAAAATCGTTTTTGCTATGTTTGAAAAAACAAAAGAACATAGCAATATGGCGTTTATGTCATCTAATAGAGTACATTTATCACTATGCTTACCGAAAATTTAAAGAAAAAAATTGGAGCCGTTTTTGAGAAAATCTTGTTTTTGTACTTTTTTTAAAATAGCACATACTACACGCAATTCTGTGTGAAAATTAGTAAGATTTTTAAACAAATGTTCATAACCTTAAAGAAAGAACTCACTATGAAGAACAAATTTTATTTAAAGGAAAAATATCTATCTGCAATTCGGAAGTTGGAGAAAGACGCCGAATAAAATTCAAATTGTCTCAATTTTGAAAATCGGACGTATGCCACCTAAATAAGTGTATTTTACTCTATTCTTACAAGAAGTCTAAAGAAAAAATTGGAGCTATTTTTGAGAAAATTTTGAAAATCTGTGGGGGACTTCATGTAAAGTACCCCCCAAAATTAAAATATCGGTTTCAAACTCAAGGCGCCACGAGGTCAGCCAGATCGATTGGGGAGTATCAATTTGGGAGAAAACCGACAGAGCAGTTTAGTCGCTAGCCTTGTTCACATACGGATAGACAGACGGACGGACGGATGTTTTGCTCTCAATTGGGTTTTCGGTATCAAGGATCCACAAACCAGGCTGCACCACGTGTTACGAGTGTTTTTTTATTTAACAACTGGATTTATCCACATTTTCATATCCAGGGCCCTATAATAAGAGTTTTTCTGCCGAAAATCCGCCGTTTTTTTGCGTACTACACAACTTCCCCTACAATACTTAAAATACTCGGTATATTACGTCCGTATGGGGGAAAGCAAAAACATCTCTGTAAAAAATAATTAGTGGTGCTACAGAATTGCACAAACTTTCCCGTATTAGTTTTCTATTTTCTTGGGTCTGCGCTAGCTATTCGGAATTGCCCCATACTCGTGCCAGCTGCCGTCTATCGTCGCCCAAAGTACAATTTTTTGGCATTTTCTTAATTTTTCGATTTCCTATTGTTAGAACGGAAATTTTAATATTGGAATATTAAAGAACAGTAAAACCTCGCCGTAAATAGCAATTTTCTTTGAAACATTTGGAGCAGTTTTTAAGAAAATGGCGTTTAAGGCCTATTAAAAATGCGAAAAGTGAAGCACTTTTTCACAGAAAATTTTTGAGTTTTCGAATGATTTCATTTGAAGTAATTTAAACACTTACAATAGTGTCTATAAATACAATAGTGTCTACAAATTGCTGGTAATGTGCCTATTAACGGTGTGAGAGATCTTTAAAAAATTATATTTGTTTAATATTTGCAAAAACAAAAACATACCCCAAAATGAACATTATATCATATTAAAGAGTGTAATTTGCACTATCCGTTCCAAACATTTGAAGAAAAAATTTGGAGACAGTTTTTAGAAAATGACGTTTGAGCGTTCCTGAAGATGCGAAAATTTGAGCTAGGCTTTACAGGAAACTGTTGAGTTCTCGAGAAACTTAAGTTGACAAACTTTAGTACTTAAAGCACATGTACTCGTTAATATAATAATGTGAACAGACCGCTACTAATGTAAATATTACCAACGTGAGAGACAAGCCAAAAAAATTACAATTTTGTAATTTTTCAAAAAACAAATGAATAGAGCAATAAGGCGTTTATGTCATCTCGTACCGTAAATTTATTACTATCCCTACCAAAAGTTAACTAGTGGTGCTACAGAATGGTACAGACTTTCCCGTATTAATTTTCTGTTTGGTTTGGTCTCGGCTAACTATTCGCTCTTGCCAATACTCTTGACAGCTGCCATTTATCGCCGCCAAAACTACATTTTTTACATTTTATTAATTTGTCGGTTTCCTAATGGTAGAAAAAAATTATATTAAGAATATAAAAAAGAACAGTTTAACCTTACCCTAATGGCAATTTTTGTTGAAAAATGTGGAGCCATTTTCAAGAAAAAGGTGTTTAAACGCTACTGTAAATGCGAAATTTGAAGCTCTTTTTCACAGAAAAGTTTGGAGTTTTCGAAAAACTTCATTTAAAGTCATTCGAAGAACTTGCACTCACAAAATCAATAGTGTTTACAAATTGCTGGAAATGTGCATTTTAACGGGTTGAGAGAACTTTCAAAGAAATTATATTTGTGTAATTTTTGAAAAAACAAAAAAATTCCCCACAATGAACTTTACGCCATATTAAAGAGTGCAATTTGCACTATCCATTCGAAAAGTTTGAACGAAAAATTTGAACCCATTTTTGAGAGAATAGCGTTTGAGCGTTTCTCAAAATGTGGAATTTTGAGCTAATTTTCACAGAAAACTATTAAATATTCGAGAAACTTTATTTGACATTATTTAAAGCACATGTACTCATTAATATAATAATGTAAACAAATCGCCGCTACCGTAAATATTAACGACGTGAGAGACAAGTAAACAAAATTACATTTTTTTAATTTTTGAAAAAGGCAAAAGAATAGAGCAATATAGTGTTAATGACATCACATAGAGCACATTTAGCACTATCCCTACAAAATGTTTAAAGAAAAAATTTGGAGCCGTTATGGAAAAAATCTGGTTTTTGAATTTTTTTAAAATTTTAAATATAGTGTCCAATATTGCGGAAAAATTACTATAATTTTCAGAAAAAATGTATTGAAAGAACTCACTTTGGACATTAAATTTTATTTGAAGGGAAAATCTTTATCTTCAGTTTTGTAGTTCTAGGTATACGCTGAAAACATTTCGAACTTTTGCAATTTTAGAAAATTCAGAGTGAAAATGAGACCGATTCCACCTTTAAAAGTGTATTTTACTCTATTCTTACAAGAAATTTAATGAAAAAAATGTGGAGCCGTTTTTGAGAAAATTTTGAAAATGTCCGGGTGGCTTCATGTAAAGTATCCCCAAATTTTGGAGAAAGTTTTTCAAAATCGCGTCCCATCGGGTGGACACAGATCGAGAGGGGAATATTCATTTTGGAAGAAATCGCACGTACGGTTTAGGCGCTAGTGTTGTTCACAGACTGACGGACGGAGGGACAAACAGACGGACGGACGGACGTTTAAAAAAAACACTTTTTCGTTATCAGGGGACCCCAAACGTGTATTTCTGTTAAAACCTCGATATCTATTTTCCGAAAATGGAGCGTAATTTGAGAGTATATTTTGTAGAACTTCCCAATTAGAATTCTGATTACAGATGTAAAAATTATGTGAAGTCGAAATTGATCGTCCCTTACATTTTCTTATCATTACTATTTTTTATACATTTTTTTGTTTGGACGCAACGTTTTCATTTTAGAAATATCCCAAATTTAGAAATATTCCAAATTACAATCATTTTTAATAATTTACTCTGTAGAATCTTAAAAATGTTGTAATATAAATTCCCGTTTATCTATATTTTCGACCAAAAACAGACTTACTTGCTAAAAACGTGGCTAAAAACTAACAAATAGACAACATTTTCTATCATCACTTGTCTTACATCAACAAAATTCAAACACAGATCACATGAACAAGAAATGACAAAATTTTAAAGTCAGCTTTTTAATCTATTACTATTTTTTATATCCATGTTTAAGAGAAAAAGTAAACAAAATGAGTAATTTCGTTTGAGCTTATTCCGTCGTTAAGGAGGACTATTCCAATAATTATTTGCAATAACCTATTTATATGTGCATTATAAATTACAGGTAGTGTCTCTCACGATAATATGTGTGCATCACAAGTAATAAAAATGACTAGTATCTTGACACTGTAATGTCATTGAATAACTTAGTGAAACTCGCAAGTGTAATTAAAAAAAATAGAAGATAAATAAATAATGAAGAAAACACTGTGTTAAAAACCTGTTGGTCAAGGCAGTTAATTTAACAACAGGTTATTCCAATTTGAGAAGTTTCCGTAAATAGGTAAACTACTCACGGTTCTGAACATCGCAGAAATCGCAGATATATAAGTGGAAGAAAGTACCTTTCTCGATACCAAACACGATGTTTATTCTTTGATAAAATTTAGCTAACGCCGTGGAAACGTTAACAATATAGTAACCACAAATGAATAGGTTATTTTTCAAACTCCATACAAGTAAGTCACTCTCTTTTGCATTTTCGCTTTTTGTGAGAAGATAGAAGCTGCAGGATAGATGCATAGTTCCATGTGTAAATCAGATCAATAGAATGGCTGTGAGGACACATCAAAGTTTTGGTTTTGGTTTGAAACACTGTAAATCATTGACTCTATGTATGAATGTATGTATACAGCGTGTATAGTAGATATCACTAAGAGCGAATGGGATTGGTGAAAAGGGATATTCAATACGCAATTCCGATTGAACTATTACAGAAACACATATTTAAAGCAACTGTTTCTGTTATATGAATCATATTTGATGTAGATTCACATTGTAATTTCACATAATATTGTAATAAATGTGTCAAATTACAAAACTGAACATGCAATGTGAATTTATTTACATGTTAGGTAAAAAATTTCTGATTAGTTTTTGATATCCCGTATGTCATTAACTTTTAAATAAGTCCAGTGACTCTTGTACTATTGCTTCAAGTAAATTGCACGTCTTCATAGCGTTTTCAATCAAGATTTATGTGTCAGAAACAAACAAAAACGGAGAAAAGTTATCTTTGTACTTAATTATTCAACTTTTCCTATTTTCCCAGAACTTTACAATTCCTGACTAGCGGGGTTTAGTGTTTTTTAAACATCGATTGTCTCACTCTCGGTAGTTTTCGATACTATCGTGATTGAATATCGATAGAATCAATAATACATTTTTAATAAATAGCTGTAGATAATTATTTTGTTTAGATAGAATTTTTTATACAGATACCTGTGAAATAAATTACTACATGATTATATATTAGACTTTTATTAATGAACCATCCATTAAATATTAATAGAAACAAGTTTGATCACAGATTCCACTTGATTACGATATAAGTAATAATGTAAATTTATTACTTTGTCATGAACACAATTTAGAATCATGTATGATAAATAATCGAAAAATTATAAATAAAATATGTACAATTAAAATATCATATTAAATAAACAACAAATAGAATTTTATTACCACTTCTTTTAATGAATGTCTTACTTATATATTTAGAGATACTAAATGTATCTCTAAATACTAATTGTTTTCCCCCTCATTGACGGTTGAAGGCCTACTTGGCTGATGGCCGTTCTGTGTTCATGATAGATGGCTAGCAACAGCAAATTTTTATGCAAGCAAAGTTTAGAATGTTTTGTTAAAATTGTGCATAATGCAAATAACTTAGATTTACCAATATTGATTCCAACAACTTTTTTTGAAAAGATGTTTGAAGATGGCTGTTATGTATAGCCGAAACGTTACAGTTATAAGAACAATAAAAATTGAAATGTCTAAAATTTAAATGGAACTGTTTTTCTTTAAATAAGGGAACGGAATTGTTTCACCAACACAATTCATAACACAGTTACATAATTATTTATATATGGTAAAATAATTATATAAATTAATATATTTTAGGTAGTACATGATTCAGAAACATACCTATTTCTTGATTTGTTTTATACAGATACGTCGGTTTTGCAGGATCTCAGTATATTTTTTTATTAAAAAGTTATTTTCTGTGTAGAACTTTTTTTTATTTATTTTTTTACCTGTGATGGCAATACATAGTTCAATTACATCTGTGTAGAACTAAGACTTAAAACTATCGGCCACAATATCGATACCCAACGATAATTTCAACTATCAATGTTTAAAAAACACTAGCGGGGTTTTAAAAATAACCGATTCCAATGCAATAGGCCTTAACAATATTCTACACTTGGGACATAGTAGTTTTGAAAACTGTTTAGTATTATCAACTAAGTGATGAATTTGAAGAGGTGAAGTTCCGAATTAAAAAAGTTTCTATTTAAAGTTGTAATCAATGTAACGTAGTGTAGAAAATGTTATGTTGTTTTGTAGATTTATAAGTTAATAGGTGTTAACATTCTATACATGCGAAGGATGTAGACCTCAGTGATGGAAGGAACACATTATTATTTGCATGGACAGGCAGTGCACTTCTCAAAAGGAGAAGAATGAATAAAAAACATGTAAACCTAATAACATTAAGCTTCAGAGTGCTTTATTGGTTTAGAACGAAATTATGTAATCAGTATTTTCTTTTCAAGAAGTGTTATGAAACTCATTAAAATTATGCAAATTATTACTTCAAAATCCCTTTCACTTCTATCTAAAGCCCTCCAAAATGCATGAAGAGTAAGAACATTCGAAACGGCAGGCTAACGCAGCACTGAAATACCTTCTGATAAGAGGTTTAATTTTCGAAATTAATATGGAAAACTGAAGCTAACGAAGGTTATGTGAACACCTCTTATTTCCAGAACTGCCTGTCATGCAAACTTGTCATGAATATATCACTGACAGTGTTTAATTGATGCCAACATAGGTAAAGGGAATTTTTTTATGAGCATGCAAACTAAAAAAAATAACTCCACGAAAATATTGTTGATTTATTTGTTAATTTAAACTTTCAAGAGAGTAAAAAAATATTACAAGCCGCTAATGACATTCATGTCGATTGATAGATTTCCGGTCGTGTTAGCTGCAATGGAGTTAGTTCCGTTAGTAGTGCATTTTTATTCCGCAAGGTGCCGGTGTTCTTTCCCCACTGGATGGTGAGATTCGCCGCCAGCCTCCATGTCGGCTTGCGAGATTTTCCCCAACCAGGTATCTCCTACCAGAGGGGCAACGCGCCAGTGGGGACAAGCGCTATGGTCCCGATATGTGTGTTTGTGTAATGCATGGAAGTGTAAGTATGTGTAAGTAAGGGGTGAAGATATGATTTCATTTATGTAGTCAAAAACAGTAAAAAAAACTCTATATGACGTATGGCAGAGAAAAAATACGCGCACGTTTTCTGGAGCTCCATAATCCCTTTCCAACATTTTAACTATAAATAGTTGAAAGATGAATACAAGTTTCAAAATAAAACAAACATAATAAATAATATTTTGAAGAGCGCGAGTTTAGCAACATTTGAAAAACTAAATATTTTCGTTGCTGAGTTATAGAAAATGAATTTGCATCGGTAAACGAACTGCAGATTTTCATTTTGTGCAATGCTAACAATATAGTAACTCACCCCCAGCTCTACTCCTACCAATACCAGCAAAAGGAGAGGTCAACAAACCGTCCGCATAGTGAAGGAACATTTATGTCCAGATGCAAAACAAGTGACCATCCATTGGCTCGATGGATCAGAGAAAGTGGAAAAAAACGTGATCTGCAGTGAGGCTCTGAGCCACCTAAGTCGGTCATTTATGTCAAACACCTTGCCGTTAAACGTGGTATGTTTTATGAATAATTGGAGAACATGCACTTTTGAGGCTAAGACGTTCCTAAATGGTAGAGTCATGGTGCGAGAAATAACACAAACGACAACAAAAATAAGTAAAATGTGTTCTACCTCTATCCCTCACCCATCACTTTACTTCTTTTCACTTCACTTCTTGTTCCTCCGGGACCCAGAAATTGATACATTAACGGTAAATAATTGTTGGTAATCATATATCATGTTATTCGATAGGTTTTGTGTATCAAATTAATGTGTTATACAAAGGGAAACAAAGGAATGTTGTTGGTAGTAACAATGTAGTGTAGCTCGACCAATTTGAGAATGATGTTTACAGGAGCGCGCCACCGTCTATGTTTACGACCGAAACGACAGAGACGGAGATAAAAGGATACTCAATTCAAAATTAAAATGGTACCGCGCTAAAGTATTGCGAAAGAAAGCGTGATTTATTTCTTTGCTAATCTAGAATCTTTCCAATTAATATTTTAACTGTATTTAGACATGTCTGCACCTCATATTGGAATAAATAAAAGTATACTTTTCTCTGCAAAACGATTCAAAATTTTGAAACTAATTCTTTCGATGACCAGTAACATTCATATAAATCGTTTATTTTAACTTAAGTAGTTTCTCAGAATATATACCAAATAAAATTCTTTTTTATGTGAGGAGTAACTACCACCATAATGAAGAATATGTTTTGGTACTTTATTGCATACCTTACAAACCGTCTAAAGCCTATGGGAAAAAAGATGAATGAAGGAGACTACAAAATGTTTAAATTCAATGAATAAGTATTAAAAATTCAATATAAATAGAACTTTTTATAATAGTCTTGTACTAGAACGGCGAAAAGTAAAGAAAGGAACTTAAAGGGACAAAAATTACACAGTCAGTGCAAATCTTGCATGATGTGTCTCTGAAGTTATATTTTATCAGCTGATTCACAACCTCTATGAAGGAGGCCATGGTGATTCCGTAGGAGCAATCTCTGAACTCGCTTCCCGCTCTTGGCGACTTTTGTTAGCTAAACTGACTGTACAGATCCGTGTTTTCACTGTTAGTTCCACGACGCGCCGCAATCGCAACCTTCATTCTTCGCTTGGTCGAGTTATACTTCTGACAACCACAAGCTTACAAGCTCACAACCTACAGCTACGTCGATGTTATCCCCAAAATACTGACCGACTGGGAATACAAAATCAATGGTTTGAAGAATGTGGATATCATTCATAAGATATTCTAGCTTGTGGATAAAGGATATCTTTGACGTTGATGTTTAGGACATTTTGGAAACTTTGCCCCTTCCATGAGGAGAAAGAAAATGATAGAAGAATGACGTACAATTTAATGGTTCTGTAGATGTAAGGAATTCTAGTTGAGAGATTACCTATATTTTTTCAAGCAATGTTCATTATAATTATCTTAACACATTCGATTCTCAGGGATACGCCATGTGGTTAACTCCTGTCCTGGGCAATATATCTATTATACAAAACGTAAAACAAAAACTATCGTACACTAACTATCAGTTTGAAATTGATAACATCTTGTAGTATTGTCTTTTCTCTTGAAGTCTGTATGTACTTTATGATATACTGATTGTAAAATGGTAGTGAGAGTGGAATTCAAAGAATCACGTGTTTTCAATTTTATATTTTTGTGAAAAGTGACAATGTTACAAAATATGGAGAGAAAATCAGTGAATTTCACATGACAATTCTGGTGCACTACAATTATATTTTGTTGAAATTCAGATATAGTTCCATTTGCATATCTATTTATTTCTGCCTTTATTTTTCGAAAAATCACGGTGGTAAAAAATTATGAAAAATAGTTTAGTTCAGTTGAGTCTTTATTGATAGAAATTTTTATTTAACTTTTTTTGCTCAAACACTGATAATTCAGATTGATGATCAATTTTACACCATTCTAAAGGAAATGAAAACTCTTGAATTTGAGAAGACTCACCCATAGGATCATTCGCATCATCAATACTCACCTCGATATCATTTTCATTGCTGAAACTAGACAACAGTCCAGAAATAAAATCGTTGTCCTCATCAGAAGAATCCAGTTCTGATTCATTATTCAAAAATACTTGAATTTCTAATGTCGAGAGTTGCTATGAATATGATATGTGTCTTCTAAACATCTGCCAACAACAGGAACACTACTTGCAAAGAAAGACATTCCGAACGTAACCGCAATGCCCGCAAGTATGAATATCTAATCGCTTCCTGGAAAAATTGCAAGTACTTGCAAAAAATAGAAGCACACATTGGCGTTGCCCTGCGACCATCTTAACGATATTAAAAGCGCATTCTAGGTGCCTATAAACGTCCAAGAGATGTTTATAGCCTGTTAAAGACTAAATTTAGACGAACGTATGACATACGTCCACAGGACCTAGCAGTAAAATGAAGATGTATCAGATACGTCACTGGGATCAAAAGTGTTAATAAAAAAGTAATTTCTTATTGCCTGTTATTTCTAACGTAACAATTTCATCAGTCAACTTCTCTGTTTAAGACAAAATAGGAAGAAAACAATTTGTCCAATTTCAATGAGGAGTGAGATTGCCACTATTATCCCCAAAACACGTCTTTCAATGATCTGTATACAAGTACTTGTATACAGATACTGTACACTGTATACTTGTATTAAGGTATCAAAGACACACCAAAACAGGTGTGTCTTTGATAGGACAGTTTATAAAAGTTTTAATAATGTGAATCATATTGCACGGTTTTGTTACTTAAACGAACCTCCAACATCAATGCTTCTGCTGCAATTTTTCAAAGTACTATTTTCTAATCTTTGACGTTTAAAAAAAAGCTATAAAAATGATCAGTCACCCTATTAAAAAAAATACGGATGCGAGGAAAGTTGATATTTTTACTTTTTCGTATTTCTACATACTTACGGGGTAATTGAGAAAATAATATAACGCTGCGGCAGAAATCAGCTATTTTTCGGCAGAAAAACTCGTATTGTGAGGGTCTGTCTTCCTGCGGTCAACACTACCGATTAAATCATTCAGACGATTTTCTTTACATGAACATGAAAACATGAAACATGTCAAGAACTTGAAATCTCATGTACAATTTTTCACAAATATGAGTAGTTTTCGCGTGAAAAATTGGCAGTTATTAACATTTTTTCTCAAAAAAGACTCCAAATATTTTCTTTCAATTTTCTCCTCGTATGTGTAAAAGGGCGTTATAAAATTGGTGCTGGTCCGATTTTCTGCGAACTCTCTGAATTTTCGAAAATTGCAAAATGTATGTTAACATTACAAAAGTATAGTTTTGAAGATGGAGATTTTTTCATAAGTGAAATCTGTTCTAAAAACTTAGATCTGTAAATTTGACCAGGTACAATTTTTTTGAAAAACATCGTAGTTTTCGAATTTCTTGAGGTTAACGCAAATTATAATTTTTTTCAAAAAGCCGCTCCAATTCTTTCCTTTTAAGTTTTTCACGCATAGAACAAGGCTCGCTAAAAAGAATCGCATAGGTCTTGATTTTTGTTGAACACTTGGTAGGTCGAACAATTTTAAGAAGACAACCAAATCTCTTTCTCGCCTTGGCAGTCCTCATTGTGAGCATGGTGTGACTCTTTCAAAGAAAAGGAGCTAAGGAATGATAGAGATTTTTTCCGTGACAAGTGAGTGCATATATCGAGTTACCAAGTACTAATTATTGTTGGCAAAAGGAAAAGCACGTCCAGATTTAACTTTCAAGAAAGTTTTTGGCTCCGCTGTCCTTTCAATCAACAGAACGAAAATAACTGCTGTTCAAACTAGTGGTGCTACAGAATGGCCCAGACTTTCCCGTATTAGTTTTCTATTTCTTTGGGTCTTTGCTAGCCATTCGGAATTGCCACATACTCTTAATTGCCAGCTACCGTCTATCACGGCCAAAAGTACATTTTTTTGGTCATTTTCTTAATTTTTCCGTTTCCTATTGGTAGAACGGAAACATTAATTTTAGAATATTAAAGAACACAAAAAGCTAGTCATAAATGACAATTTTCTTTTAAGAATTATGTGCAGTTTAAGAGAAAATTGCGTTTTACCGCTACTAAAAATGCAAAATTTGAAGCTCATTTTCAAAGAAATTTTTAGAGTTTTCAAAATACTTTATTTGAAGTTATCTAAAGCACTTAGACTCACAAATATAATAATCTTTACAAATTACTGATAATGTGCATATTAAAGATGTGAGAGTTCTTCCAAACAAATTACAATTATGTAATTTTTGAAAAAACCAAAAAATTATTCAAAATAAACTTTACGCTATACTAAAGAGTGTAATTAGCACTATCCGTTACAAAAGTGTGAAGAAAAAAATTGCAGCCATATATCAGAAAATGGCGTTTGAGCGTTTCTGAAAATGCGAAAATTTGAGCTACTTTTCACAGAAAACGGTTGTTTTCGAGAAACTTTACTTGACATTATTTAAAGCATATATACTTGTAAATATAATAAAGTCAAAAAATCGCCGCTAATGTAAATATTACCGACGTGAGAAACATGTGAAATAATTTACATTTTTGTAATTTGTGAACCAACCTATAGAGCAATATGGATTTTATGTCATCTGATAGAGTACATTTACCATTATCTCTACCAAAAGTTTAAAGAAACAATTTGGAGCCGTTTTTGAGAAAATCTTGTTTTTGTAATTTTTTAAAATTGCACATATTGCACGCAATATTGCACGATAACTACTAAAATTGTGAAAAACATTTACATGACCTTTATGAAAGAACTCAATATGCAGAACAAATTTTATTTGAAGAAAAAATCTCTATCTTCAATTTTGTAGTTGGAGAAAGACGCCGAAAAAAAATTCAAACTTTCACAATTTTCGAAAATTCAGAGTTATCCATAAAAATCGGACCTATACCATGTTAAAAAGTGTATTTTACTCTATTCATACAAGAAATTTAAAGAAAAAATTTGGAGCCGTTTTTGAGAAAATTTTGAAAATCCCCGGGGTGCTTCATTTAAAGTACCCCCAAATTTTAAAGAATCTTTTTCAAAATCTCAAAGCTTTGACGAGAATCAGGTCGACCGGGGAATATCCATTTTGGAAGAAATCGTACGTATGGTTTAGGCGCTAGCAGTGTTCACAGACGGACAGACGGATGGACGGATAGGCGGACGGACGGACAGACGGACGTTTTCCTTTCAATTGGTTTTTTCGGTATCAAGGACCTAGAAAACAGGGTTTCTGGCTACACCACGTGTTAGGGGATTTTTTTTCTTAATTTAGCAACTGGTTTTATCCACTTTTTCGTTTTTACGGCTCGGCAATTAATTTTTTTCCGCCGAAAATTGGCCATTTTTTCGCGCAGCAATACATAACTTTCCCTATACTACCTATATCACTCCGTGTATACGTACGTATACGGGAAAGTAAAAATGGTTCTGTACATCACAGAAATACAAATGTGAAGTTACAAGAAGCCCAATCAATCAATAGAGACTAGTTCTACAATTCTGTGCAGAAAATTAATGTCCCAGATGCCAAGAGTTGATGTTATTAAGTTTTGTTTTTCTCAGAGCATGGAAAGAGGAGTTATTTTCCTTGTCAAATCACTGATTCAAATGAACTTTCTTCTGTTCTTAAAATAGTGTAAGATAAAAATTGTATCCACTTTTCAGAAAATTTGAAACACGTCACAAACGCTTCTTGAAAAAGAATGCCCTCAAACTGATATAATTAATGATCTCCGAAACTACACTACTAGATATTAATCTTTTCGTATTTCCTAATGTTTTAAGTTCAAAAGTGTTTCAACTGAGTTGTGTGACACTCTCCTGTCGACAGCCCGCCGACCTGCCAGGCCACTGGCCTCGGCGGACCAGTGATGACCCAGCCTCTCGGCCATGGGATAAGGGGTTCGTGTGGTTAGTACGATCTACCGTTTACACTGGTCTTCATAATCTTAGGGTGGGATTTCTCACTAGTCACACAGCAATACATACTGGGACATTTGTAAGGAAAGCGCAGTTATTATCCCAGCGGGTAATCGAATTTGGGGTTGCGCCAATGGATAGCGAGCACACTGACCAACATACATCAAGAGCCTTGACGAGACACTAAGAGATCTTAATCCTGACGTGAGTGGAAATTCACGGATCAAATAACCCTAAATACGGAATTTAGCAAACGAAAATTCTAAATCTAATTGTTGAGGTGATTACAATACTTTTCCTCCTCATACTATTACATAGGTACTAGAGAGTAGTGAAAAATAGAATTTAAATGATCTTTCACATGTAAAATGTGTGAAACCGTCGCAAAGGTTCAGATAGTTCAATATTAATAAAGAACTACTCTAGAATATTACTAAAGAAATTCACAATACAATGGGTAAGAGAATTTAGTTAGATAATTGGCGATTTCCAAAAATTGTAATTTATCTATAATTTATAAAATATTGAATAATTATAATTTAATAGTAATAATTTTAAATATATAAAATATAAGACAGCTGATTATCTGAAAATACGTAGCTGGATTATCTACAGAATGAGAAATGGGACTTTCAATTTCGTGCTTCTAATTTGTTCCTTTAAGACTTACCAAGAGTTTTAAAATTAAAAAAATATTTTTATTTGTTTTTATATGTTATATTGATGGCATTCGTGCTGTTAATAAAAAGTATAACATCAGTTACACGAACAAAACATCCGATAACATTGCCACTGATATCGTAGAGTGAAGAAAAATGCTGCGGTGAAGGGCGTAAGAGCTGATTGACGAGGCAGTCAAAGAAAATCCGTAAGAATGAAATATCATACAGGAACGAAAAGGGAGACCCTGAGACTATGAAAGCAGAATAAAACGAGAACGTCACAAATTATACCAGTTTGTCTATTATTAAGGTAGTATTTCGTCTCAAGGAACACATTCCATTGATATAGTGAGCAATCCAGAAGCTTCGCTTTATGGTTTTTAATGGTTAAAATTTCATAGAGTTATTAGTCTACACAATCATCGTAGGCATCGCTTTAAATGCATCGTTTTGTTACTCGCCTTCTAAATAATCATTAAACTAGAGGTGCATTATCTGAGTTAAGAAAGCAATTTGTCATGGTAGACTAAGGCTCTAGCATTGGCAGTGACATTCATTGATAAAAGTTGTTCGTGAGCTTATGACTCTTGAAAATGCTAACGACACTACAACCAATAAGAATTCATTGGTAATCTTAGGACTGGCGTCTTAGAAACGATAATAGAACATGCTAAACGAAAGGGAACTAAACGATACATGTTGGGGTTTTTAATTACTGTTTTCCTTTTTCTTAAATTCATCATCCCAAACTCTCTGATTCTCAAATTTCTAACTCCTCCTAGCATATTTTTGACAACAATTAATTTAGAGAAACTGACAGACATTACATTTTGATTGTACACGAGTAAATTTTTTGAGCCCACCATATTTGAGAGCCCATCGAAGTAATGAGTGCAGCCAATAACTCCAACAATATAGAATACGCAATTCTTAGTAAGTTATAACATCCTTATTATTTTTCTTGTACCTTCTGTGATTTCCATTTTTTCTTTGTTCTAACAATCTGCGAGATATATCCCTTTATCCTAATAATAATAATTAATTATTATAATTAATAATAATTATTATTATTATTATCAATAGAGAATGTACAAAAATAAAAATTAAGAGAAACAATACAGTGATTAAAAAAGATAATACAAATCAATAAAAAATAAAATAAAAATACAAATACACAAGTAGAGAAATAATATAATATATACTAAAATAATAAAATAACTAAAAATAAATAATTAAAACAAACAAAAATAAAATAGAAACATAAACTGACATGTACAAAAAAAAATAGACGTGCACACCGGAGGCCACAGAAATTTTGAAAGGGCCCCTACAGTCTTACGTAATAAATAATTTCAGTTCTCTTAAATATGTGTTGTTGCCGATAGTGAATCCTGGAAACTGGATGATCCTAGCTGAGAATTTTTTAATTTAGGTATACATTGTTATTTGAAATTGTACATTGAAATTGTTATGCATTGGAGGAACAAACCCTCTATGACACCTGGAAACCGCGAAAATGGTTTAAAAACTGATGGTATTAGTGCTGACACGCACTTTCTCGTCTTATTGGGAACTTTTGCAATTTTTGAAATTTCAAAGAAAACGAAGCGTCATTTTTAAACATATTTCAAAAAAGGATTTAAGGTTGCTTTTCAACTGCTGTGGTCATATAGCGACCACGTAATTTAACATTGGTTTTATAACTTTGGGGTGTAGCGACGCAATAATCAGCAATGCTGAGGTCAGAGAACGTCTTGGAAGTTAGCAGGGGGCCAGCCGAACGTCTTGGAAGTTAGCAGGGCCATTTCATCCAATCATAATTTGCCGCTTTTAAGATGTGGAAACAAAAAATTTTCCGCGGGTCATTTTCTCCAAGAAAATCAGTGTTCATGCTAACTTCCATTGGAAGTTAGCAGGACCACACCTCTAAATCAGCTAACAATGCAAGAATACACACAAAACTGGACTCCAAATTTGCCGCTTTTTATTTCTAAACGTTTAGTGAAGAAATCACATTGATATCTCCATTCTTTCACAAAATGTTAAGAAATAAAGAAAAAATAAAAGCTACGTTCCACACGCGAGCGCGGTCGAAGAAGAAAAATGACGTCCCCTGTAAACAATCACCCATAACAACTCATACACTACGCCAACATTTGCCGAAATCTAGTGACAAACGTAATCTGTAATTTAAAAAATCGCCGCGGACTGGTTAGTTTCAAATAACCGGGTTCGAATTCCAGAAATGTACCTCTCGGAAAGCCCTTGTCAAGGAAAAGACACCGTGCCTCCTAAACCATTTGCCTTAACAATTCACACGCTACGCCATAATTTGCCGTAAACAATGCTCAATATGATCAATAGAAAAAAATTGCCGCGGACAAGTTAGATCCAATTACCCGGTTTCGACTATCCGAAATGTACCGTTCTCGACACATAAAATGGGTAACGGCCAAATTCAGAAGTGCACGTCTTTCCGCGCATTCTGGCACACTGTACGGACGATAACGCCATCTGGTTCTTTCATAGTTAACTATTACAAAAGAACATTCGGAACCAACTGCCAACGACTGAGAAGCTGATAGGCTAGATTTCCCGCAATCATGATCTCTAGTTTGAACGTTCTCTATGATACGCGTGTTTATCCGAATGATTGAGAGTATTGGCGTAGAAGGCACAGGGGGCGAGGATAGTCTCCATCGCGTCGTCATGCAAGCCATTCGATTGTCTACAAGAAATATATCAATAAAGATAATATCATACAATATGACATAAAAAGTTCAACACATGCAATAGAATTAGTGGATTTGAAAAGGAAATTTGGAAATTTTTAATTCTGATTTACTTGCAAAAAAATCAATTGAATATCCCCTCTTTTAACGCAAAACAACTTACGTACGTGTATGAATATTACGGATCCGAGACGAAGAAATGAAGTGTGCGAAGGCGGCTGCAGAATCGGAAAAATAATTGGGAGTTGGAAGTTTTGGCGAAGTAATAGTGTTCAAATATCAATGTTTACGAAATTTAAGGTTTTTGCAATAATTAAACTAGGTATTCAGTAAGAATTTTGCATCGCTTGTCAAAATTGTTAGTTTGCAATATTCACCTCAAAGACAATTTGAGGACCCTTCCTCCGTATAGCGCAAATTTCGGAATTGTTTATAAAATTGTTAATTGTTGAAAATTGTTAATTCGCAGTTTTCGGTTCTGGAATATAAGAGACCCCTTTCCTCTTCAAAACTGCAAAATTTGGAAATTGTTCATAAATTTACAAATTTTGCGAAATTATTTCATTGTCTTTTCTAAGCTGCCTTTGAAGGAGATGCAAAATTCTGCAATCCAATCGGCGCTGCCGCCTTTCGTTTTCGAGATATGTAATTGTTTCTAAGAATTTAGCATGTCATGACAACTCCCATTTCTTTGGAAGTCAGTGGCAGTTCTCTCACAAATCTACCCTTCAAGCCGTTTCCCAAATGAAACGTGCATTGAGCGACACTTTTTTCTCATGCGACCCTGACACCAGAATGGTATTTGAAACTACCTTCAGAACGCAAGTCGATTGCTTTGCGGAATGGAAACATGAGTTGTTACAAATGTTCCCTAAATACGTAAATGCCAACAAGGTCATCTTGTGAGAACACACAAATTCTCTGAGCATATGAATTAATCAGTCATTTCAACAGCGGAGCCACTACCTTATAATCGTAATAACATCCACAATTTCGTTAATTGTGTTATTTAAATGCAGCCCGTGTTCAACCCATGCAGAAAAGCAAACATTAATAGTATCATTTAAACTAAATATAACCATTGTTAGGATGATTACTTTCAGAATAATTGAACGACCAGAATTCTACGTTCTCTACCATTTGACTGAAACACCGGATAGAGGACGGCGGAGAATGTGATTAAAAGGAAATAAATATTTTATATATTGATGTCGACATTTTGGGGAAAATGCATAACCTAACTCGTTGGGAGCCGAATTTGATTCTCATAACAAAATTGTGGCTGTCACTTCACGCATAAGATCTTTAAATCTATTCAAAATCTGCTCCAATTATTTTAATTGTTACCTAAATTTTAGTAAAATGCTTTTGCAATTATGATTTATGTTCGATAATTAGTAAATCCTCTCGAAATCGAAATCTGATTTGATTTTTTGTGATCCTGACCTACACCACCAAAATTCAAACCATATTTTTTAATGAAATCTATTCTTCAACTTTAGAACTTTCTATTTTATAGTTTATAGTTTTTCAGAATATTTACATTTTTCCGTAATTTGAATATTTCCAGCAAAGCTATGTTTCATTCGAGTGTTACTACGTATTTGTAGTTCTTGTGTAATATTGTCTCCCCTCTAAATTGAAAAACTAGTGGTGGACATACTCACTCGATTTCTTTATAACAATTACGTAATATAAAAATTCAAGTTAACCCCCAGCAAAAATTTCACAATTCCAACTGGATTGCGTATATTGTCGCGGCCAATGACGTCTCATCTCTTAATTAAAAATCGCGGCATTGATCCAAAAACGTCGTTTTGGGAGTGTTTAGCACCCGCGAAATCACTCTCCGAACTGAGATTTGAATTTGAGAGCATAGGTTTCGAGATTTCATTACATAATCCAGCTGGTGATTTACTACAAGTAGTCTCACCAACTGTGGGCCACCCCTATAACTCCTAAACGACTTCCGATATCAAAATACAGTTTTCGCTCAACAATGTGGAGTCATGGAGCAAGTGAAATGGTGTACAGATATTGTTTGAAATACTTTTAGTTTTGGAGAAATTAAATCAACTTTGATATTTTTAAATCGAACCATATATTTTTCTTACTAGCAATAGATAAATCATAAAAAGGGAAATGCAATGATGTAACATATGTTCATATTTTGATAGTATTTGTGTAATAAATTATACTTTCTGGGAAGAGATTGTAAATAAAACCTGCACTTGTTGCTGTAGCTGCTTGTCGCTATTGTCACTTTTGGTATAGGCCTTCGCGGCCTCTCCTCGAAAAGAGCCGGCGCCGGGAATGCAACCTTCCTGAATGGCAACAGTTGCAAGAATTGACACAGGAAATCTCGTGCATTTAATTTAAAATCACTTGTCAGAAAGTATAATTTTGTGCTCAAAATACTATCAAAACAATAACATGTTACGTCATTGCACTCGTCTACTTATGATCTACCTCTCGCTAGTGAGAAAAAATCATGGTTCCATTTAAAAAATGAAAGATGATTAATTTTCTAGAAAACTAAAAATTTTTCGGACAATATCCTTACGGTACATTACTTGCCCCATGATTCCGCATTGTTGGGCGAAAACTACATTTCTATATCAGGAACCGTTTAGAAGTTACGGGGGAGGTCCATAGTTGGTGGGACTGCCTGTATGCCAAACCTCGCAAGTGTTGGAGCGTTTTCGTTGTCACATAAAAAGAAACTAGTGTTGCAACAGAATGTCACAGAGTTTCTCGTTCTAGATCTCTTCTGATTTCTTTAATCTAGACTAGTTTTTTGGTTTTACATCACCTACTTTCCAGCTGTCATCCATGGCTGACATTATTTTATTTAACATTTTCTCAATTTTTCAGGCCATTTAAAATAGAAAAATGTGATATTAAGAATATTACATAAGTTAAACCCAATCCTATATCATAATTTTCGATTAAAAATTTTGATCCGATTTTGAGAAAATTTTGAAAATGTTCGGAGGCTTCATGTAAAGTACTCCCAAAAATTAATAAATGCTTTTCAAAATCGCAGGGCAACGCAAGCAAAATGGACAGGGGTTTCTTCAATTTGGAAAAATCCCACGCATGGCTTAGGCGCTAGTGTTGTTCACATACACCGGACAGACGGACGTTTTGCCGTCAATTGGTTTTTCGGTATCAAGGACCCACAACACATGTATTCTGGATAAACTACGTGTTAGAGGATTTTTTCTTAATTTAGCTCAGGATTTATCCACTTTTTCGTGATCGTGGCCTAAAAATGACTTTTTTTCCAGAAAATCCGCCGTTTTCTCGTGCAGCATTACATAACTTTCCCTACACTACATATATAATTTGTATATACGTACGTATACGGGAAAGTAAAAATAATAAAAAAAGGAGAAAAGAAATAACATAGTGATGAAAATGAAAAGGATTCACGACAAGGAAACCCAGCCACATACAAAGTGAAAAAACAAAGAACGTCCTGGAAACCGTAGTTGGGAATATAAACTTTGTTGATGCATTCTTTATTGGAGTAAATAAAACAGGAAGAATGATGAGATAAAATGTCAATCACGGAGAACAAGAATAAATTAAAAGATAAAGACACTTATATAGAAAATGTTCTCACAAGACAGGAAAGAGTGATCTATGCTGCACTCTGGCAAGTAGCAATACAAGAAAGAGAAGAGGGGGAAATAATGAAGATCGGCTATAAAAAATAGAAATAAATGTAAAATGGGAGTATTGGGACAACGCCATGAAAAAAACTCAAAAAACTAAGAAAAAGTTCATGGACAAAAAGCATCAACGCTAAACAACACACGACTGCATCCAAGACACCATATAATAAAGAACAATACGTGAAAAAAACAAAAAAGAAACAATCAAAGATATGTATTACAATAGCAATGTCAGGACATTGCTGTGTGGGGAGAGAAAAATGGAACTCATTCACGCTTCGTATATACGTATGTATACGGGAAAGTAAAAATCCACTAATTTACAAAATTATACTTTTGTCTTGACAATGTTATGGCATGAAACGGGCAAAATTCGTGATAGCGAACAAGGAATTCTAAAAAAATTGTAATTGACGTGCGGCATTGAAATAACACGATTTTATTGTAGTAAAATAAATAACACGATTTAAATCGGAAACATAATGAATTTTAAAATATTGTACTGTTATTTTCTTTTTTCCACAAACAAAACTGTTTGTATGTCTTAGAATACAAAAAGGACAATGGAATTGCGGTCTTAATACTTCGGATACCTCGAAGTTACATACTTCGGAAAGAGAGTCTTTTAGTAATCTTGTAATCGTAAGTCGTAAGAAATCTTGCAGAATTTTAGCGATATATCGACAAGAAATAGGACGTTTTTTGTGTCTGTGAGTAATTCACTAAAACCCGTCTTGACTTTTCCTCTTTTGCCTTGATATGAGTTATATTCCTACTATGTATATTGTTTGTCTCCTTTACTTAGAAAGAAACAAAATAATTTCTATTCATTTCAAAATAATTTCTATATAATGCATGCACTGTCTCACAAACGCTTTTCATAGAGAATGTGAATAAAGATGATGGAATTGCTGGTGATCAGCAATTACAATTATTCTTACTGTGTCAATACTTCGAATTTGCAATCTCTACTTTGAAATTAACAAGTTTTCCAGAAGGTAGTTCTGATGAATATTTATGGGACGTCTTTTAGTTGTGTGTTGAAATTTCATAGCTTTAAAGTAAAATAAAATAAATTTCAAAATTCAATTTGTCGAAAAATTTTTGAAGGTGGAAATGTTTTTGGACATTGATTTCAGATGTATGCAAAAATATATTTTGTGTCTTCTATTTTTTAAAAGACAACAAAGATAATACAGATTTTGAGTAAGAAAATGAATAGAATTTTTTTTGATATCCAGAAAATATTTTTACCAAAAATTAACGCAAAAATGACTGCTTCCACTTATACACCGGGCGACAATGTTAGTGATATATCTTTGCTTGATTCGATATTATAGTTCAGAAAAGAGTTGAATAAAATCATCTTTCTTTAGAGGGATTATCCATTTTCTCTCATAAGCCTCAAGCTACCACTGTCTTGCCAATTTTCCTGGGGAAGCACTTTCGACTCCGGGTGAAATCAGATAAGGGGCTATACAACGTTGCCAAGGAAAAATCAATATTTTCACTCACGCCAAAGCAAACTGAAATATTCGTATTTCCTCTTCATTCTTCTATTCATTCATTCTCAGAATAGCAAAGCCACATAAGAGTTAATTATCTCATTAGTGAAAGACCTGTCTACTTCAGAGACGCTAAAATTTTGCTTTTTAGAAATCAAAAGTTTAATACTCGCAGTATCGCAGTTTGAAATTACAGCAACTCGCTATTTTTCCAGCTTTACTTGTTATATAAATTCCTATTTCTGAGATAAAAGCTAACTTTTCTAGTCATACTCCAAAATAGCACGATTTTCTCGTATTTGTTAGTCTCTTAATACTTTTAGTCTGAATTAGCTTTTCGTTTGTTTTTTTCACCCTCTTCACAGCAACTGTTTATTGGTGCCTGTAACATATTTTTACTTTTTCATACTTACTTCGTTACAAGAGAAAGTTTTGTAATCGTATGCCGGTGAATTTTCATCAAAAAACTCTTATTGCCAAGTTCTGTTAACGAAAAACTGAGTAAATCGTGTTTGTTTACGAGAATATAGCAAATTATTTCTTCTAACACGTTGTGTAAGGGAACGTCCATAAATTACGAAACGGTAAAGGGGGAGGGGGTCTGAGCCTGTGTTACTCTGCGTTACATGGGGGTAAGGGGATATTAATTGTTATCTTAACATAATTTTTTAAAATTTTTCAATATTTGCTGAAATGATTCCTTTTTTGAGTCCTGTATTAAAACATTAAAATATTAACACATATAACAATAAAAATTAATTTCGACGGCAAAATGTCAGTCTGTCTGTGTGTCTGTCCGTTCGTCCATCTTGGTTAATACTAGCGCCTAAACTGTACTTCCGATTTCTTTAAAATTGATATTCCTCGATCGATTTAAATGATTTCGAGACCCTCTGAGTTTGCCAGAAACATTTTGATTTTGGAAGTTCTTTGTAAATATTTTAAAATTTTCTCAAAATGACTCCCAAAATTTTGATTAAACTTTGGCCTCGAATAGCGTAAAGAACGCCTAAGTGAAGAATATTAAATTAAAATTAAGTTCATTTCATTTTACTCAGTGAATATAGCACTATCCATGCAAAACATTAAAGAACACAATATTGATGCAGTTTTGAGAAAATCTTAAATTTAATATTATTTAATGTCGCTCATATTTCAATCTAGATTGTGCAAAAACAAGTAATATATTCAGAAAAGTTTACATGATATTTTATAAAGAACTGATTGTCAAGAACTAATTTCACGTGAAGAAAAAATCGCGTCAACTAAATCACTACAATATTTAAAGAATTATTTTCAAATTGCAGGATCTCGAGTCGGGCCACATCAATAATGCAATGTTTTTAGCAAACATTCTACGAATAGTTTAGGCACTAGTGTGTTCACAGAACGACAAGTGGACCGATGGACGGACGTTTCCAGAAAAAACAGTTTTCGTATCAGATGACCCCAAAACGTGCACTTCCATTGGAATCTCGAAATTGATTGTAATATTCTGAGCGAATGAATAGGAACGATGAAAGACATCTCATAGAGGAAATCTCAAATTAATTTTTGTATTTTAAAATTATTTCTCGTCTGCAAATTTATAATCAGTTCATTTTTGAACATTCATCAAATGGTATACTGTACAACAAAGTATCAGAAATAAATTACTACTATTACATTTTTTGTAGGTTTCATAAGTATTTTTTTTCATGTGCGCCTGCGTATGCGTTGACGTACTAGTAGATTAATTGGATGGTGATTCGTGTGCTGGCACAATTTCTTCTAATATATTTGGCTTCTTGTGGTGATAAGGTCATCCAGTGGAATTATGCCAACGTCTCTGTATAAAGTCCTGTTTGTCACGAACTATGTTTTAGTTTTGAATCTACGAAATATATTCAATATACGAGTAGTTATTACTTCTCTGTGGTGTCGTATTAATCCATTCGCGTTCTATAGTATAATTTTATGACTTAACAGCGATTCTATTTGTTACAATTTCTGTTTTAGAATGTTTTGATATCTTCGGAAGGAATTTTCGATTTCTTGACACATGTCTATTTGGACAGAAATGAGACTATACGGAAGTGGGGTGTATCGGATTATTGAATATGTGAAAAGGTGGGCAATAAATGATATTTTTCTGTGAATGAGTGTGCTTCTTTAAGTTGGGGAATTTTCTGAGTTTAAAAATGGTATTGTTTGAGTGGAAGTAGAAGTCGTCACTATACATTTTATATGTGAAGTATTTTCAATGCATGTGTAGAACTTCATTTAATTCCGATATTCGTAAGATTTTTCACAAATGTTGATGATATACTGATATTTGTCACATTTTTCGTTTACTTTTCATAGCGATAAATTCAGATCGCTATATTTCGTTCATTAAACTCCAAAATATACAAGCAGTCATTTCAAATTCAATAAAACTCAATTCAATAATATAATAATACTTCACATGATTCTCTACAAACGATTAAAAAGAGATGTGAAAATGCCGTGGCCGAAAGGATACATGAAAATGACTGACGATGAATGACTACATTAAAAACAGGATTTTAAGGAGGATCATACCAAGCGCTCAATGCCCCATAAGGGCTTGTAGATGCGTTACGAACGCAAAACAAATTTAAAAAGAAACTTATTTATCCTAAATATGGATATTATTAGTTTAAATAACAGTATTAATGTTAGCTTTTATGAGACACGGGCTGCATCTAAATAACAATAAATTAAAGAAATTGTGGATGTTATTACTATTATAAGGTAGTAGCTTCGCTGTTGAAATGACTGATTCTTTCATATGCTCTGAGAATTTGTGCGTTCCCATAAGACAGGCCTGTTCAAACCGTGCTTCGGTGCAATTTTGCTCCGCCCGTGCCCCACGCAGCGCGCCGACGCAAGTTAGTCACCGGGGGAGTGGGGCATTCCTTCAGTCTGTGCGATAAGAAAACGGACAACCTGCTGCTGGCTAGCTGCTGCGCTTTATCTCAATGGCGACATCGAAGAGTATTGACATTTTGTTTCATAGTGGTTCTACAGGACTTATTTTCTGACCATCCATCTAAAAGACAGAAAGATTTCGAACGGTGAACTCTTTGGAGTATTATGAATATTTTCCACATATAAGTTCTCAAAACTACATATGAAAGCAGCCAAAGTAATTTCTATGTTTGGGTCCACGTGTGTAAATGAGAGCTTCTTTTCATAAGCAGTTAACAAAATCGAAGTTTCGAGGGTGTTTGAGCGACGAGAGACTTCGCAATTCCTTGCGTTTGATGGCGACAAGGAATTTTGTGACCCACAGCGAACGAATTGTAAACAAAAAATCCACAATTAAAATTGTTACAATGAAATTGCTTTTATTTGTTTTAACTGAACATACTTATCCAGGATATTTCTTTTTGCTCCTTAATTATGTTTCAAACTAGAAAATAGCAAGGAAACTTAGTGAAATAAAATTAAATTAAAATCCTATTTGATTTTACATGAACTAGGCCTGAAATAAAACATTGTCGTGTTTGATCTAATCGAAACGAGCTAGTGTGGCCGCTCCGCGAGAAAAGTTTTACGGTAGGGGTGAGTAATTGGCAGCCGGGGTCTCCCGTTGGGCGGTGGCGTAAACAACCGGACCGAAGCGCGCTTCGTCATCTGTCGAAGCGAACTTGGTGCTCCTGAGCATGAACGGAGCAGAAATCTTGGACAGGCCTGCCAAAAGATGACCTTCTTGGCATTTACGTATTTAGGGAACATTTGTAACAACTCATGTTTCCATGATTTTGACTCGCAAAGCAATCGACTTGCGTTCTGAAGGTATACCATTCTGGTGTCAGGGTCGCATGAGAAAAGAGTGTCGCTCAATACACGTTGCATTTGGAAAACGGCTTGAAGGGTAGATTTGTGAGAGAACTGCCATTGTCTTCCAAAGAAATGGGAGTTGTCATGACACGCTAAATTCTTAAAAATAATTACATATCTCGAAAACGAAAGGCGGTAGCGCCGATTGGATTGCAGAATGTTGCATCTCCTTCAAAGGCAGTTTAGAAAAGACAATAAAATAATTTCGCAAAATTTGTAAATTTATGAACAATTTCCAAATTTTGCAGTTCTGAAGAGGAAAGGGGTCTCTTATATTCCAGAACCGAAAACTGCGAATTAACAATTTTTCAACAATTAACAATTTTATAAACAATTCCGCAACGTGCGCTGCACGGAGGAAGTGGCCTCAAATTGTCTTTGAGGTAAATATTGCAAACTAACAATTTTGACAAGCGATGCAAAATTCTTACTGAATACCTAGTTTAATTATTGCAAAAACCTTAAATTTCGTAAACACTGATATTTGAACACTATTTACTTTGCCAAAACTTCCCACTCCCAATTATTTTTCCGATCCTGGAGCCGCCTTCGCACACTTCATTTCTTCGTCTCGGATCCGTAATATTCATTCACGTACTTACGTTGTTTTGTGTTAAAAGAAGGGATATTCAATTGATTTTTTTGCAAGTAAATCAGAATTAAAAATTTCCAAATTTCCTTTTCAAATCCACTAATTCTATTGCATGTGCTGAACTTTTTATGTCGTATTGTATGATATTATCTTTATTGATATTATCTTATATTGATATTATGTTATATTTCTTGTAGACGATCGAATGGCTTGCATGAGGACGCGATGGAGACTATCCCCGCCCCTTGTGCCTTCTACGCTAAAACTCTCAATCATTCGGATAAACACGCGTATCATAGAGAACGTTCAAACTAGAGATCATGATTGCGGGAAATCTAGCCTATCAGCTTCTCAGTCGTTGGCAGTTGGTTCCGAATGTTCTTTTGTAATAGTTAACTATGAAAGAACCAGATGGCGTTATCGTTCGTACAGTGTGCCAGAATGCGCGGAAAGACGATCACTTCTGAATTTGGCCGTTACCCATTTTATGTGTCGGCAACTGTACGTCTTCGGAAGACTGTTTTAAGGAAAACAAACCGTGCCTCCCAAACCATTTACCTTAACAATTCATACTCTACGCCAAAATATGCCGTAAACAAGTGCTAAATTGTGAGGGGTAGTGAGACGTAGATTTTCGGAATTCAAACCCGGGTTATTCAAACTAACCTGTTTGCGGCCAATTTTTTTTATTACAGTTTATATTTATCACTTTCTTACAGCTAATTTCGGCGCACAGTATTAAATGTTAAGATCAAAGTTTTAGGAGACACTGCGCAATTTCCTTGGATAGGACTTCCTAAGAGGTACCTTTTTGGAAATCGAACCCGGGTAACTGAAACTAACCGGTCCGCGGAATTTTTTTTATTACAAATTATATTTAATATTTGCTTACAACTATTTTCGGCGCACAGTTTGAATTTTTAAAGCCAAAGGTTAGGAGGCACGGCGTCTTTTCCTTGAATAAGACTTCCTAGATACATTTTTCATCAAACCTGGATAATTGAAACTAACCGGTCCGCGGCAATTTTGTTTACAAATTAAATTGCGCACTTGCTTACAGCTAATTTCGGCGCACAATATGAATTGTTAAGGCCAATGTTTTAGGAGACTCGGCGTCTTTTCCTTGAATAGGGCTTCATAAGAGGTAAAGTTTTAGGATTCGAACCCGGGTAATTGAATCTAACCTGTCCGCCGTAAATCTTTTTAATACCGATTATATTTAGCACTTGACGGCATATTTTGGCGTAGAGTATGAATTGTTTAGGCTAATGATTTAGGAGGCACCGTTTGTTTTCCATGAACAGGGCTTCCGAAGACGTACATTTCGGATAGTCGAAACCAGGTAATTGGAACTAACTTGTCCGCGGCAAATTTTTTTACTATATTGATATATTGATTATATTGAGCATTGGTTTACCGCAAACTATGGGGTAGCGAGTGAAATGTTAAGGAGAATAGTTTAGGAGGCACTGTATCTTTTCCTTGAAAAGGGCTTTCCGAGAGGTACATTTCTGGAATTCGAACCCGGTTATTTGAAACTAACCGGTCCGCGGCGATTTTTTTATTACAGATTGTTTGTCACTAGTTTTCGGCAAGTGCCGGCGTAGTGTATGATTCGTTATGAGTGATTGTTTACAGCAGGGGCGTAGCGTCCATGGATGTGGATGATGTGTTACATACCTTGAGAATTTCAACTATTTTTATTTTAAAATGATTGTAAATTGTCCATTTGTTATTTTCTTTTTCTACTACGAAATATTTCTTTATATTTCAAACAGTGCGCGGATTACAATTCTATTCTTCCAAAGGATGAACGAATCAGTCTGAAATGCCGCCTAGTCTGCTCTGTGAATCAGATGCACAGTGATCTATTACATCCAAGGTGCCTACGAAAAAGCTGTCGTTTTACGAAACTTCATTGTTCTCTTCGGTGTTTGTAGGAGAAAGAGATTAATTAATGAACATTGTCGTTTTATTAAAGTTGTATACCTTATTTTAATGCATTTAGCAACTATATATTTGTAGCCAATTTAGGTTAGGGATTGTGCTGGTTGAATGCACAAGGGTGTGACTGTGCAATCCACATCTGTGCCCTGGAATAGCGAGCACAACGCAATCCAAAGTGCCTACATAATTATGGAGTCGAATTTTCGTGCCATGGACATTTTATAACACGTGAGAAACAGTTAAAAATATTTGAAAAAAAATGAGAGGATAGAATTTTATTTAAACGGCGAACACAGGCTATGTTGATTAATACAACAGTGATATAAGAGAAAGTAGGGAAATTCTGTCACACTTTTTTGGGAGACAAGGGCTTGTATTTTCTAGCCGTAATGAAAATAGAGAACCATCAAATAAAGAAAATTTCATGGAATATATAAGTGAAATAATGAAATATGATAAAACTGACAAAGATGATTTGGAAAATTCCAGTGTTTCGTGCAATCTCGTCAGAAATTCAGATTGATTGGATTTCAAGTGTGAGCCTGGAAATGTCCCATGAAATTAAAAATGAAATTTCCAAAGCCTCTTTTGTCTCCTCCATACTGGATGAAACCCTTGATGTAAGCAGAAAAGGACAACTGTCAACTGTTTTTCATTACGTGTCTGTAAATTGATTGATTTTCTCTTTCCTATTATATTTTTATTATAGATCATTGCTTTCCATTTTATAAATTGTTCCAGTTCTAATGTGTTCTAAATGATATGAATTGGACAATTTTGAAAATCATTGGTTTTGATAGTGCTCTCATTATTAAAGTATGAGGACACACATTTATATTTTGCTATGTCGTGAACTTAAGTCAACTTTTTCTAACTTTCAACCAGTAAACTACATGAAGTATGTGAGCCATTATTACTTTTACTGAATCAGTTTTTATTTTAAATATACAAATTATTTGTGCTCTAATTGACCAAAGTAAAAGAAAGGGTATTGGTGAATGAGAAATATTTAGGAGTTTTAAATTATTTCTTATTTCTCGGGTTACATACCGTAAGCCAAAACTTAGACTACGCCACTGGTTTCCAAGGATCACTTCTGTTCGTCGACCGCGCTCGCATGTGGAACGTAGCTTTTATTTTTTCTTTGTTTCTTAATATTTTTTGAAAGAATGGAGATATCAATGTAATTTCTTCACTAATTGTTTAGAAATAAAAAGCGGCAAATTTGGTGTCGTTTGGTATGAATACTTACATTGTTAGCTGATTTAGAGGTATGGTCCTGCTAATTTCCATTGGAAGTTAGCGTAACACTAATTTTTGGGGGGAAAATGACCCGCAGCAAATGTTTTGTTTTCATGTCTTAAAACGAAAAAAGTGGCAAATTATGAGCTATACAGTTTTGTGATTGGATGAAATGGTCCTGCTAATTTCCAGAAATACCTCCTGTCAACTCTTCTCTGGAAATAACTACTTTCTGAACAACAACTTTTGTTATTTCCGTTCAGTACCTCCAGCACGTATGGGTATAATTAGAAACCACCTATAGCTGATCTACTTATACCAGATATCGCGGATCGGCCAAGCAGGTGTAGATACTTCGACCTCTCAAGGCTTTCCAGTTATTTTTTTATATTCCCCAACAACTTCTCATGTTGCCAGGCAGGAGCAAACTACTACGTTACAGGGGTAACTGTAGCGAAACACGCATACGGACATGCACTAACATCTATGCCCGGGGCGGGATTCAAACCCGTGACCCTTCAAAATCAAGGCAGCCACAGCCATTCACGAACTCGACTATCCAGGCCGGCTTTTTATACGTTCTTTACCCTGTAATACAAGAAAACATAATTTAAAAAATTGGAATTGTATACGTTCGTATACTAAAAAGTAATTAGTGTTGCCGCAGAACAGAATAGACTTTCTAGAACTAATTAATTTTCTAATCCTGTTAGTCTGTACTAGTATTTTGGTTTTATTCTATCCTCTTTCGGAGCCGTGCTGGAGAAAATATTTGAGTGATACTAAAAATGCGCAATTTTGAGCTCATATGTTGATTTTTTGAGAAATTCCATTGGAAATAATTTGAATCAGTTCTACTCACAAATGTAAAAATGTACAAAAAAAACGTCGGTAATGGAATTAATACGACATGAGATGCATTTAAAAAATGTATGTGTGTAATTTTGAAAAAAAATCAAAAGAATAAATGAAAATGTCGTATATGTCATTTTATTAAATGTATTTAGCACAAACCGCACAAAAAGTTAAAAGAAACTAGCAGTGCTTCAAGAGTGCATACTTCCTCGCATTATTTCCAACTTTTGGAATTTTTGAAAATTCATAGAGTTAGACAAAACGTTACCTGTGCCATTTTATTCAAGACCTTCATTAAAGGTGAAGATGCTCCGAAAATCGGACACCGTGGTGTCCACGGGAGCCATTTTCTCCCTTACCGAATGGGTTAGACTCAAACCTGACCTGGTAATAAAAAGCCGGGAAGGGTTCCACGTGGTTTTCATGACTGTCCGCCACGAGAATGGATCTAGCCTTTTGAAAGAAGAGGAGGAAAAAATGGTAAAATACCAACCAATCATTCTCCTGGCAGCCCAAATTCATGGAGTGCTCAATGCCAGAATCCTGCCAGTGGTGGTTGGAACCTCTGGTGCTATGCCAAGATTCAAAGTCAGTGCTCTCAAGATGTCACGTCTCGCGGCGATCTACTATTTCGTTAATTGCTCTCAGAAGCTCTATTAAGCTCTCAAACAATTTGTAAATTACGATGGAGCAATTTAGCATTGCTGATAGTAAATGCAGAAAAGGAACTTCTTTGTCCTCTGGGGAAGTCTAGCGAACCTAAGGATCCTAAAATGTTTAGGAATTACTTAGTTACCACTTAAGTGGTAAGTGGCAAGTGAATGTAGCATATAGA
Organism: Acheta domesticus; assembly: GCA_031308135.1. NCBI lineage: Eukaryota > Metazoa > Arthropoda > Insecta > Orthoptera > Gryllidae > Acheta > Acheta domesticus. Next base: position 143,008,301 of record JAHLJT010004567.1, on the reverse strand, counting down.
AAGTTGTGTAGTTATATTTCACGATTTGTGAATTGTTTTTAATGTTGTGTAAAATTCCGTTCTTCGACGCGGAAACGGAACAATTTTTCATGTCTTGAAGGGGAAAAATATTTATAAAACAGAATCTCAGTGAATTTAATGCAATTGGTAGAGAGATGCGAGATGTTCTTAATGAAATGAATGCGTCTGCGGTTTTTTGTGTCCCGATCGATTCCGGCTTAGAGAGATTTTATTGTATATTGTTGATACAATGAAGTCATTGTACAATGTTTCATTTGAAACAAACACGGGGCATTGGCAAGCTATATTAAAGTTTTTAATTGAAATCTATGCAGTATTTCTAGTTTCGAGTTGGCCGCAGTGACTCAAAGTTGTATTCTGTAGGTCCCGACGGGTTTTAATATTGATTTATAAATCAATAATTTATTAACCAATGAGAGAGATGACATTTTGCTTACAAGTCTATAGTATTCCTTAATTTTGATATCGAGGGCTTTTATTTCTTTTTTATGTTTTCCAGGTCATTTTGTAATCAAGATGAAGTCCAAGGTATGACCCAATCTGTCTGCGGTATTTCCTTGTTATTGGCTTTAACTGGAGGACATCTATTTAGTCTGAATATAAACGTTACGTAGATAGATTTTCTTGCATTTGTTTTTATACTGAAGATAGCAACTTCTTCTTTAATAAAATTTTAAAATTTTTTCTCCGCATACAGTTCTCCAATCATTGGCATGCACATTTTTGAAAATTTTAGTGGTACGTATTCTCGTAATTTTGTGTGAAATAAGAGCAATATAAAAAGTATTAAATCCAAAATTTTCTAAAAAACGGATCTATATTTTTTCTTTATATATTTTGTGTGGATAGTGCTAAATGCACATTTAAGATGACATAAACGCCATTTTGATTTAATGTTTTGTTTTTTCAAAAATTACAAAAATGTAATATTTTTGAATGTCTTTAATATCGTTAATATTTACATTACCGACGATTTGCCTACTTTTTGCACATGTGATAACTAGTGTGTTCCAGAACTACAAATAATGTCTTATAAAATTTCTCGAAACCTCAAAAGTTTTCTGTAATAATGAACTTAAAATTCCGCATAGTCAGAAACGCTTAAATGACATTTTTATAAAGCTGCATCAAATTTTTAATGAAATTGTGCGTGTAGGACAGCGTTTTCTTCTTTTATAATATCCTTGCCGTCAATTTTATTATTAGGTATCCGAAACGTAGAAGAAACTTAAAAGTTTGTAGGAGCAAGTCGCAGCTAAGAAGAGGGTGGGGCAAAACCGAATAGGTAGCTCAGACTGAAGATGTAAGGAAACGTAACTAGTATGAGAGAATATGTGCCATTCTGTTATACCACTATTTACTTTCTCGTGTACATAGATGTTAATATAAGTAGTGTTGAGATTGTTGTGGAATGCTGCGGAAAAATATTTCAAGAGTTTAATGAAAGTTTTGAGGTTCCTGAGAGACAAAACTTTTTTTCCAAAACTTCCGTTCGTCTTTTAGTAGGTCATCCTTTCCTCTGGTCGTCCGCATGTGCGTTTGTGATATACACTAACGCGTAAAATATTCGTAGGGTTGTTGTCATATGAGTATTTCCCAGACATTTGGCCAGTCTTGAAGCCCTGCAATTTTGAAAAACATTCCTAAAATTTTGGGGGTTCCTTACATTAAGCCCTTGGGTATTTTCAAAACTACCTAAAAATATAGATTTCAACAGATATACACGTTTTAGGGCCTCCTGACACCGAAAAAGAGTTTTCTTTCAAAACGTGTGTCCGTCTGTGAAGAACACAAACTTCCAAATTATTTGTAATTTTTTTTAAAAAAATAAATATTCCTGGCTCGCCTCGAAGCTCTGCGATTTTGAAGAAACATCATTTAAATTTTGGGGGATTGAAGCCTTTGTGACATTTTTAGCTCTTCTCAAAAGTGACTCCAATTTTTTTCTTTAATTTTTTACTTTCCCGTATACGTACATATACACGGAGTGATATACGTAGTATAGGGAGAGTTATGTAATGCTGCGCGAAAAAATGGCCAATTTTCGGCGGAAAAAATTAATTGCCGGGCCGTGAAAACGAATAAGTGGATAAAACCAGTTGCTAAATTAAGAAAAAAAATCCCCCTAACACGTGTTGTAGCCAGAAACCCTCTTTTGTGGGTCCTTGATACCGAAAAACCAATTGAAAGGAAAACGTCCGTCTGTCCGTCCGTCCGTCTGTCCGTCCGTCTGTCTATCCGTCTGTCTATCCGTCCGTAACACAGCTAGCGCCTAAACCATCCGTACAATTTCGTCCAAAATGGATATTCCCCGGTCGATCTGGTTCTAGTCGAAGCTTTGAATTTTGAAAAAGATTCTTTAAAATTTGGAGGTACTTTATATAAATCCCCCCGGGGATTTTCAAAATTTTCTCAAAACGGCTCCAAATTTTTTCTTTAAATTTCTTGTATGAATAGAGTAAAATACACTTTTTAACATGGCATAGGTACGATTTTCATGGATAACTCTGAATTTTCGAAAATTGTGAAAGTTTGAATTTTATTCCGTCGTCTTCCTCCAACTACAAAATTGCAAATAGAGATTTTTCCTTCAAATAAAATGTGTTCTCCAAAGTAAGTTCTTTCATAAAGGTCATGTAAATGTTTTTCAAAATTTTGCGTGCAAAATTTTTCATATTGCGTGCAATATGTGCAATTTTAAAAAATTACAAAACCAAGATTTTCTTAAAAAACGGCTCCAAATTGTTTCTTTAAACTTTTGGTAGAGATAGTGGTAAATGTACTCTATCAGATGACATAAAATCCATATTGCTCTATAGGTTGGTTCACAAATTACAAAAATGTAAATTTTTTCACATGTTTCTCACGTCGGTAATATTTACATTAGCGGCGATTTTTTGACATTATTATATTTACGAGTATATATGCTTTAAATAATGTCAAGTAAAGTTTCTCGAAAACAACCGTTTTCTGTGAAAAGTAGCTCAAATTTTCGCATTTTCGGAAACGCTCAAACGCCATTTTCTGATATATGGCTGCAAATGTTTTCTTCAAACTTTTGTAACGGATAGTGCTAATTACACTCTTTAGGATAGAGTAAAGTATATTTTGAGTTATTTTTTGTTTTTTCAAAAATTACATAATTGTAATTTTTTGAAAGATCTCTCACATCTTTAATATGCCATTACCAGCAATTTGTAAATGTTATTATATTTGTGAGTGTGCCTGCGTCAAATAACTTCAAATAAAGTACTTTGAAAACTCAAAATTTTCTGTGAAAATGAGCTTCAAATTTCGCATTTTTAATAGCACTAAAACGCCATTTTCTCTTAAACTGCACATAATTTTTAAAAGAAATTGTCATTTATGACTAGCTTTTTGTGTTCTTTAATATTCTAAAATTAATGTTTCCGTTCTACCAATAGGAACCTGAAAAAGTAAGAAAATGACAAAAAATGTACTTTTGGCGGTGATAGATGACAGCTGGCAAGAAAGAGTTTGTGGCAATTCCGAATAGCTAGCGAAGATACAAGGAAATATAAAACTAATACGGGAAAGTCTGGGCCATTCTGTAGCACCACTAGTTTTGTAAGAAAAGTGAGAAAAGCTTTGTAAAAAACCCAACTTACAAAGACAGCATGGGTCCGATTTCCCCTTTTAACTTTAAATTTTCGAAAGCTACAAAAGTTTGAATTTATCGGTCTCTTCCTACAATACTAAAGACGACTTTTTTCAAACGAAATTTGTTTTTCACTCTTAGTTCTTTCATTTACGATATGCATTTTTAAAAATTAAGTAATTTTGAAAGATTTTTTAGTGTCATTTAGGCAATATTAAAAATAATAGAACCAAAATGTTCTCAAAAACGTCTCCCGTTTTTACCTTCCCTTATTTTTTTATTTAATAGATAATTATAACACATTTATATATAATTTCAATTCTTTTAACTATGTGGCTAGGCTGAAGGCCTTTAAGCAATTACAATACCTACATCCTAAACTTTCGAATTCTGACACTCACCCCTAATGGTCCCTTCATCGCATCAAAGCCGCGGAAAGGAAACTATAAGGTAAGGCTGAGGAGAAAACCCCTGAAGGGAGAGAAACGCCGTCAGAAGACGAGTACATGCTAAACCACTCGATTTTTTCTGAACTATTTATTTATTTCCTGTCGTAGGCATCTTCTCCATCCAGTCTTTGGTCTCCTCAGCCCCTGAAATCAAACACCGCCACAGAAGATCGCCCCTATCACCGCCTCTCCGAACAAATTACTACTGATTAACTTAATTATCGCTTACTGATTAATTTAATTATTATTAACTTACTAATTAATATTAGTGATTAGCATTACTGATTACCATACTAGTTAACTTATGTATCGCTTACTTATTGAATTAATTATTTCATCTCCAGTCTAGGCTCCGCTAGTAATACTGACCAGTTTCCCCACTCCCTGATTACCGTTTCCCTGATAGTTCGAACCTTTTCTAAAAAAGTGTTCCTAATTCTTTCATGAAGTGAGATCTATTATCAGCTAATATGTTTTGAGCGAGCATTATGTTTCTGAATTGGAAGCAATAGTTCCCCATTCCCATCCATTTTCCTCTCCAAGTTTCGGTAGCGTAGCAATCTAACGGGATGTGGATCCAATCTTCTCTATCACCGCAAAGTACACAGACTACATTGTCATTCGAATCCTTCATTCTACATTGCATCCACCCCCTACCCTAAACCAAGCGTATCCCCCACTTGCATCCCTTTTAAGTGTGTGTACGTAACTTTTTCATCCCCGTACAGGAGTCGTATGAATTTGTACCACTTATTTTGCCGATGCTGCCAGAATATCTTGCCTTTTAATATCCGAAAGTCGATCTGAAATTAACTCTTCTGTCTCCCGTGTTCCCCTATACTCAACCACCTCCGGAGAAACGTCTCCTAAACCTGCGCGCTCTAATACCCATTTCACTTTGTACGACCAATAGCGCTGATCGTTTTTCTGTAATTGCGCTCTAAAGCACCTGCGAATAAGCGTGTCAGACTCTTCACTTTCCAATCTAATCCAAAGCTTGATGGCTTTCATTTGTAAATCTTTCCAAATTCCTACACCACCTACCTCTCTTAAGACACCGACATATGCTGCGAATCTAGAGACTCCGAGAATTAATTTATAATAATCAGTTTCGATGCTTTCTAATCTGTCTATTCTATCCACACCCCAGATTTCCACCCCGTAATTCATTTCCCAGATTTCCGCCCCGTGCTTCCCCTAATACTATATGCACGTATAGTATAGGGAAAGGGATGTAATGCTGCGCGAAAAAAACGACGGATTTTCGGCAGAAAACCTCTTATTACAGGGCCCTGGTAGCGAAAAGGTGGATAAATCCAGTTGCTAAATTAAGAAAAACAATCTCCTAACAAGTGGTTCAGCCAGAAGCCCTGTTTTGTGGGTTCTTGATATCGAAAAACTAATTGAAAGCAAAACGTCTGTCCGTCTCTGTCTGTCCGTCTGTGAACAACGCTAGCGACTAAACCGTTCAGCTGATTTTCTCCAAAACTGATACTCCCCGATCGACCTAAGACTGATCTCCTGGCCCCTTGAATGTGAAACCGATATTTTAATTCTGGGGGGTACATTATATGAAGCCGCTGGGACATTTTCAAAATTTTCAAAAAAATAGCAACAACAATTTTGACTAACGTTTGTTGTTGGATAGCATGAAGGTCATTTAAGACAATGGCGTGGGTCGTTAAAAACGTTCGTTAAAAACTCTGATTTTTCGAAAATTGAAAAAATTCAAACTTTTTCGGCATCTTCCTACAACTACAATTATAAAGATAAATTTTTAAATGAAATGTGTTCATAAAAAATGTCTTCAAATAAGTTCATGCTCAATTTTTCAAAAATATAAGTCCTTTTTGCGAAAATATGTGTCAAACATACACAATTTTTTATTTTCTTTAAACCTTTTTTTCTTAAAAACCGCACTTTTTTTTAATAAATTGAAAACTGAGATAGCATAAAGGAAGCTTACGAGAAGGTGCAGGTTTCATGTTCGTTGAAATCCTGACTGCAAAAAGTTTTAAAAATTAAAAACTGTTCGGCGTCTTTCTACAACTAAAATTGTGAAGACAAGATTGCTTTCCTTAATGAAATATGCTCATCAAAAACAGATCTTCAAATAAGGTCATGTTGAAATTTTTGAAAATATGAGTATTTTTTTTATTATTTCCTCACAAACTTAATAGCCCGTTCAGAATTGACTGCGCTTTGTTTTCGGCGTTTTCTTACAACTGGATTATTCCTTGCAAAAAAGTAGGAAATCTGACACCACATCTCAGAATTTAAAAATATTTTGCCACCTTACTTATCATGATACCTGCATGAACAAGGTATGATACTTTTGTCTCATCAGCCATCGTTTAGCAACAATGGGCACTTGAAATATTAGGTTAGCAGTCTGTAGACATTCCGTTATGATTTTTTTCCGATGATAAGCAAACAAGCAAAAATATGAAAGTGACACTATTTGTAGGAGAAATGTAAAGGATAATTTTACACTAAAGATATTTTTTTACCGTGAGTCTTTAACAATTAGGAAGTAAACAAATTCTAAAAAATGCAATAAATGGAAATGTAATATTTTTAAATTCTTGAATTTTGGAAGAAAAAATGCTGAAACTACTTTCAAGCTACACTGTAAATTTCATCATGGGATCTTGAATGGTTTTAAAGTTATGAATAAAAGTATCTTACCGGCGCTCCGTAAACGAACTCATCTCAGCTACTAGTGCCGCCGCGTCTCAGCCCTCTTCGTCAGCAATCGGCGTTACTTTTTTTCTCCGCGGCGCGATAGATAGATATTTATTTCCGCAAATAGGTTTATGCAACCTGGTGGCAGAACACTAAAATTTACATTATTATTAAAAATTACATATTATAATTAAGAATTAATTACAATGTAACTTAAAATAATTTGAAGACCGTAATATTAATAATAATATGATAACAGTGATGACAAAAAAGGCTTTAACAACAATAACTGCATTAATTCTTCATTTTATGGTGGTCTTCTACAGATATTTTACATCAATAAATACACGACTTTTTATTACACTGACGACCACTCCACTTCACTTCACTTCACAACACTTGCACTTCACTTCTGTTTCTACTTCAGTACTGCACTACACTTCACCACACGTCACCACACTTCAATACGAATACTACTTAAAATATAATTATATATTTAATAAAGTATTCGCTCTCATACCACCGCCTCGCCGCACCTCGCGATGGTGGATTTCTCAAAACTACTTCTAGAGGTGTTAATTTTGCTGTACGAGCTACATTAAGAGATACACCAAATTCGACCATTATTTGTTGTTCACTCTAACTTTTTGGTAAACACGTTAAAATCATATATTTCTGATTAGCTGCTTTCATATTTGAAACTTTTTCTTTGAATTGTGTCAACATTTCTTCTCCATTACTGCTTTCTGTACTCACATGAAATAATTCAGAAACTGCTTTATTTGCGGCTCTCACCTTTCGCCTTGCGTACGATTTCTCTCGGGTTTGTTTTCGCAATGACAATGATGATTGACCCAGAGGATTCAAAATGTTTACATTACTGATAGTGGCTTCCTCTGCAACTCCTGGGGCTACGTACTCCTCTTCACTTGACGTTTTCACTTCACTGTCTGTTTCAGTTGAGTCACTGAGATATGCACTGGGCATTTTGGATATTTTGTGACGACACAGATCGCATATTGCTTCACCTACCACTAAATTCGATATTTTCTTCCGCATCGCCTCTGTTATCTTTCTCTTACCCACCCGACTTTTGTGCTTCACAAGTCCGAATGGATTGCAGCACCAAAGCCTGTTAAACGTAGTCACAATCTTTGGCATTTTCTATCACGATGTATCACTGAACAGTAATATGCGAAAACTAAGCCTGTAAACTGGTGTCAGGATCCCTTCGAAGGCATCGATGGGTATCCCTAGGGAATGAACTTGGCGGTGCCTGCCCAAGACCTTGCCTCACTCCTCGCTGGGCAAGGGCACGCGATTTTCAACCTTAAGAGCAAAATGCGCGTATACTTTTTATGTAATAACTTACGCATTTTTTTAAGAATCCATGGCGACACTTTGTAGAATGGTTATTTATTGGTTCTTCTTGCAGTGTGTAAAATATGAAAGAAAATAAAATATTACTTTTTAAGAAAAATGCATTTGTTTAATTTATTAGCATTTTTTTATAAACAAATATCTCAATCCTCAATATATTATCAACTGCTTAAAATATGATCATTTATCTTCAAAATAGTGTTCTATTTTTCAAAGTTTTGTTCATTTTATGAACGCCATAATAATTTTCATTATAGAGTATATTCTGTCATCGTCCATGTTTAAGCCATAATTGTTGCTAAACTGCTAAAGATATTAATTCCATAAATTGTCTTTTAACTGTTCATCATTAGTAGATTAATGTAAGAAAACATGAAAAAATCTGAAACTCACTGCCAGAAAACCTGAAATTTTGCATGGAATGCCCCAACTACAATTGTGCAAATACAATTTTTTCTCAATGAAATGTATTTATCAAAACTACTTCTTCAAATAAGGTCACGCTTACTTTTTTGAAAATACAAGTAGTTTTTCAAAAGTTCATGACAAACATAATAGCCGCTGCAAATTTACTGTGCTTCAGAAAGCTGGATGCGTCGTAAATTACAATTAACAATTTAGTATATTATTTCTATGTTCGTTTCTTATATTCGACCTTTTGTTATACACTTACACATTAATCTTTTAGAAATTAATTCTGAAATATTTGAAATAAAAATTACTAGCTCTCAGAGAATAACAACAATGCAGGGAAAGCAACAATGGAATTCCGTTGCACACTCGCGACTTTCTGTGAATTATTTATATTTAGTTTTCGCACCAAATGCTGTGCCATTTGTAGAGAGTAGAGTATTTTTGCATGGTTTTATAATACTTATCTCTAACCATGGTCATATGAAATGCATCTCTATATTGTTCGGGGTATCAGGCTTCTTTTTCCAATACAAGTTTACAAAACTTTTGCATTACATTTTTATGCAGTTGTAGAGTTCACATAGTTCTCACAACACTGCGATGGAAACAGTGAGTTATTCACTTCTTGGTTGAACTGGACGTTTTCAAATAATAACTAAGATGTCGCAGAAAATGCAATATTTTAATTCTACTTAGCTGTTTTCCAAAAACGCGGGAAAGTATGTGCTTTCGTAGCACCTCTAGTTCCTTTAAAATTTTAGACAATAGCGCTAAATGACAACAGATGACATAATCATAATTTCACTGTACTCTTTAGTTTCTTCAAAAAATGAAAAATGCATTTTTTTATTCCTCTCCCTCTCCTAGTTAATATTGACATTACATGCAATTTGTATACATTAATGTATTTGATGATCAAATGGCATTAAATGATATCCTGTGCAGTTACTCGTAAAGTCAAAAGTTTTCTGTGAAAATTAGCTCCAAATTGTGCATTTTCAGAAACGCTCAATTGCCATTTTCTCGAAATTAGGTCCATAGTTTTTCATTCAATATTTTCTCTGGGTACTCTATAAGAAGACATAAACAACACTTTGTTGTGTTCTTTAGTTTTCCAAAATTTACGCTAATACATTTCATTGGAATGTCTCACCTCATCGTAGCATTTACATTACAGGCATTTCTTATATGTCAATATATGAGTATATTGCATCAAATAATTTCTGATTACGTTTCTAGAGAAATTGAATGTTTCGTTCATTCAAAAATCGCATTTTTAGTAAGATGTACACGCAACATGAAACGTCGGCCTCTCTGCCAACGACGTGGCGTCACCCGGACAGCCGAGAAGCATTTTTAGTAACACTGAAACGTCATTTTCTCAATAACACTTCCAAATTTTCGAATGAAAATGTGCATTTATGACTAGATTTTACCCTTCTATATTACTTTTAAAGTCGTATTGCAGGGGGTATAGTTATCGGGGTCGAAAAAATGAGTTTTTTTAAATAATACCAAAATAATCTGTGTTTTATTACCTTTATTTTCGTGTCGATTTCATAACGATATGTTGATTGGTTAGGAAGTTTTGAAGAAAAGTACCTGACTGTGCAAGCGGCATCTACTACAAGTAAGAGCGCCCCCGCACCCCTTCGTGCTGAAGTGTCAATTTATTCTTATTTTCATCTTATAATCTTCTTTAGAGTTCTAAATTTCTTATATTTAAGTGTTGTATGTTTGAACTAGGAATTTCTCATATTTTCTGTTATCCTTTTTGTTATTATTTTATATTTTCATATTATTCCGCTTGACAGGGTCATTACGACACTTATCATGGAAATGTAATAAGAGCAAATAGATCCGCTGTTGAAGACATGAAACAAATTGTGTGGACCATGTGGTTTCACAAGAGATCAACAGATGAGAAATAAATTCATTCTCTTTCCCCTAAAGGACCACATACCTAGTTCCTGTACCAACAATAGTGCTAGGAAACACTATTGCACAAAAACAACACATAAGTGACAATCGTAGAAGCTATAAATCCAGATTTCCATGACCTAAGAGACCCAAATCTCGTAAAAAATATTAGTAGTATGATACTACATGTAAATGCAAAATGCAAATTCTATTCAAAAATTTGGAAAGTGTGCCGAAAGACTGGTTTTTTAAAACAAAAATTCTAAAAATTGGCTTAAAGATGGTTTTATTACTTTTAACAATGGTATGAGGGAATAAAAAAAAATAGAAAGACTGTGAGTACCAGTAGAACATTAATACATGATTAAATGCTTGAAGAATGAGAATGCCGAAAAGTGTGCTTGTCCGAGAAAATAACAAAATTGTCAACAAATGAGGACAGAAAAGTAAGAAAAAGGCTCAAATATGATATTGAAGCACAGAAAAAGGAAGAACAAGAACTAACTTATGCACCAGGCTAGTTTTAAACAACACACTTTATTTTAATGTACTGTACAGGCGCGGATCCAAGGGGAGGGGTCACGGGTGTCATGCCCCCCCCAATGATGAAGCATCACAATTTTGTGAGACACTTTAACATATTTTTAAAAAAACTCTGAGAAACTGGTTACCTTTCCAGTGTCCCTTCGGATTCGGGACTGACCGAGACATTTTTTGAGACATTTTCAGATATTTTCACACAATTCTAGAAATTTCTAAAAATTTAGCAGTGCTGAAACTAACGAATTAATATTCGAATTGGAATTTAATTTGTATAAAAACATACGTGTGTTCAAGATCACTTTAAAAGTATTTTTAGTACACAGAAATATATCTAAACAAGTAACATATCTTAAGTCGGAATCAAATACACCGCGCGTTACTAGTGTTGCCAACTTAATGTGAATATTTGTCACTAATTGGACGAGAGAAATGTGGAAAAACTGGACGTCAGCACATGGACTCAGCTTAAAAGTCACAACTGTGTTTTCAAAGGGAAAAGAACTAGCTAAACTTAGTAATAATAATGATACGTATATAAAATTGGCAACAATCTTGCTTACAGATGTTTGTTAGAATTCAGTTTCGATGATACAATTCAATTCATTATAGGAACTCCTATCAAACTCAAAGTTTATTTACCCTAAAAATGCTTAATGTAATCAGTAACGGCGAACGTAATTTGATCATTGAAGTCTGATGTCGGCTCTAGTTTTGTAAGAAAGTAAGAAACCGATTTCAGCACAAGTTCAGGCTTTCAACAGGGGTTAGTGGTAAAGATGTTCGAAAAGAATTAAAGTTAGAGAATTTTAGTTTGGCTGATGAGCGAGGACAGTGTCTGACGCCTAAAATACAGTGGCGAAGCTAGGGTCATGCAGTTGGGTATTCTGAAAATCTTACCTTAAATTTTCTGTAAATTAGGTCCATTCATCGTTTTTTTATTCAACAAAAACTTCTATAATTTGTTCTTTAAAACTTTCGTTTCTGCACAGTTAATTTCCCATGGAATTTCTCAGGAATGTCTTAACTCTTTAATGTAATCATACTCCTTTCACATAATGCTGTATATAAAGGGAAAGTTAGACTGAGTTGTATCAACCAAACAGTCTCTTGATATTGTTTTCTAGACTAATTTGTCTAACAAATACTTCAGCAAAAAAACTGCAGGCATGTATTTTGCATTATTAATATATACATTTGTCAGTTCATTTCGAGGATGCTCACTGTCAAGGAATGGATATTGTTTTATTAGAAAAGAAAACTTTTCTCAACGAAAGGACGCTTTGGAGGTGTAAAACTGCTTTTCGTCAAGAAATTCAATAGAATGAAAGTTTTCGAAATCTTGAAACATGTAGTCCATCTGAGTCACTACTGTCACTACTACATAACTTTAAAAGATATAATTTTGTATCTTTCAAATAATTCTCACCCCGAAAGTTCGTTCATAGTCATCTCTACTTTGATGCAGATTTCAATAGTCTCTTCATATCTGGCACGGTATATTATTATTTCGCGGCGTATTACTTGATTCCGCATTGTTAAGCGCAATCTGCATTTCGATATCGTTAACTGTTTAGAAGTTATGAGACTGACGCATTGTCAGTGGGACATTGCAGTACTATATCTTTAGCTTCATTAATTGGTTCGTAAAGAAAACACCAACAAAATCACACAAACGGCACACAAACAACTCTACTTTCCCACAACGTCAGGTGATGAGGTGAATTTGCCTGGTCGAGACGTGAGCGTGCATTGCTATACAAGTCTGTGCCTACCGAGAGCCTAGGCTCCAGGTGGGCTCTTTGCCCTGTGAATGCAAGTGAAAGGGAGATAGCGCACGCCTTCTGTGCACATGCGCGGCAGAGCCAGCTGATGTCTATCAACTGGCAGGCTCCTCGCTCAGCTACCGGCCCCAAAGAGTGTATCTCTACAACCCTGCTAATTCACTCGCGCGTAAACGGGGAAAAGGAGTCTAACACATTTAATTTTCTTCTATGATTCAATAAAAAAAACATTGAAAAACACATTTTTTATCGAAAAATAATTTGGGTATTATAAGGCTCCCAGATTACCCTGCAGCTTTGCCAGTGCTAAGAGACTTTATTTGAATATTTGTTTTCGCTGAGCCCGAATCCGGTTAGAGAATTACAGTTTCGCTTATGAGCGAGGATAGAGTCTGACGCCTAAAATATTTTATTTGAATGTTTTACTGTCGCTGGGTCCGAATCCGGTATCAAAAGTATCTTTTGACAGCTCTCATTCTTGATGAACAATATTGTAATGATGTTACTTTATTTGGGTTTTAATTATACAAAGCACTTTGGCAATGCGAAAGGAATCAGATCAGTTATTTGCAACATATTAAATGTTGCATTAAATTAAATTTATTAGATGTTTGTAAGTCTCCATGTAGTTGTCCCCAAAATGATAATGAAGTTAACAAAATTGTTATAGAAGAATTGCCAGTGAAGGATATTCAAACGTGATGCAAATTTATTAATATACGAAGGAGCACAATAAACGGAAAAATGTAAAAAATGGAAAAAATGGAAACGAGAAAAATAATTGTGAGAAAAATTAAAGTATAATTTAGTTTATTTATTATATGCATGCATTTATTAATTACAATTAATTAATTTTTTCATTACACGTATTTACACGTTTCTCTCATATAACTTTCTTCACAAATTGTTTCATATTGCATCAAATAAAAGTTTTTTTGCTAAATTGAAAGTTATTGTTGATAACTTTATAAATGTTCATTTTTTTAAAACAAATGTACCGAATAAAATCGATATATTTTGTTGGCAGAATTCGAAACTGCAATAAAAATTGGGGACTACCATTTAAAATTCCATTTAATACTTTTTATAAGTTACACCAGCCTCACCCCCAGGAGATAGGGTAATGATTGTAACAATAGTAAGCTGATATCTGATAAGTGATTATTGGTATATTGAATTTCTAATATATTTATAATATAATGAAGTAAATCTGATATACGTATAACATACGTCAAATATATGTTATTACATTCTGTACCATTCCCCCTTTGCGAAATGCACTTGAGTCATAACCTGACCCCTCCCAAAAGAGAAGTCTGGATCCGCGCCTGGTACTGTAAAATGAGTTTCCAATTTTAACACCGATTTTCTCAAAACGTCAATTTTTGAAATGGTTTCCCTGATAACTTTTTTCTAACTTATGGATCTTCTTCAAATTTTCAGGAAACGTTCTACGTATGGACACAAACAACTACAATGAAATATTTACAAAGAAAATTGTAGAAGTTACAATTTTTGAATTATTTTAAAAAAGTGAAAAAGTGTAAACAAAAAAGAAATAATATTTTTAAAATATTTACAGAAGAACTAGCTTTTTGATTGTAGTACATGATAAACCTGGTGTTTTACCTATATTTCCAAATAAAAATAAATATTGCAAATTGATTACAACTTGAGTTACAGGGTAAACCGTATCAAGAAGCATTGTTGTAGTGTACAATTTACATTGTTAATTGTGATTGTTTTAGTTATAATTTTTATTCAAACTGACATTTTTCTTATTCCGTGAATGGTTGTTAATGCATTGTAAAAATGTATGATAAAATCTTGCACAGTTTAACAAAAAGAAAATATATAAAAATCACTAAATTTATCATTTGATAACTGTATGTACCCCCTTCAATCTGATATTAGAAATCACAAATTTGTGAAAACCAAAAAAAATATAGATTTTAGGTGCCAATAAACCCTCTTCTTAGCTGCGTGTGACCCTCTTCTTAGCTGCTATCTATCGTCACCCAAAGTATATTGGTTCACAGTTTCTGAATTTTCTTCTGTCCTCTAAGGATAGATAAAAAATGTGACGTTAATGTGACGTTATTAGATAAGAGTGAAACATCGTCCTTTATGGCAAATAGTTGAAAATCTTGGAGCTGTTTTTGAGAAAATGGAGTTTAAGTAAATGCGAAATTCGAAACTCTTTTTCACATAAAATTTGAATTTTGAAGAAACTTCGTTGGAAATAATTTGAAGCTCTTTTACACACAAATGCAATGATGAATAGGAATAGCAGGTAATAAAAGTATTACCATCGTAGGAGATTTTTCAAAAAATTAAATTTGTGCAATTTTTTAAATAAACAACAGAACACTTGAAAGTGGCATTTATGACATGTTGTTTAGTCTATTTAGCAATATCAGTTTAAAGAAAAAATTTAGTCTTTTTGAAAAAATGGCGTTTGAGCGGTGCTGAAAATGTGGAATTTCGAGCTGATTTTCTCAGAAAACTTTGGAATTTTCAAGACAATTTATAATACGTCTGAAACGCATGAAAAATAAAAGAATACAGCAATAAGGAGTTTATTTCGTCTTATGCAGTATATTTAGCTCTATCTCTCTCAAAACACTTGGAGCAGTTTTTGAGAAAAAATGGTTTTTGATATTTTTTTAATATTGCCCATATTTCACATAAATTTACCCCAAAACTACTGGAATTTTCAAACAATGTTTATGACGTAAATGGAAGATCTACTCATGGTGAACAAATTTCTTTTAAAGAAAAAAATCGTTTTTTTTTAAATTTCATGTAAACGTACGTATACACGGAGGAAATACGTAGTAGAGAGAAAGTTATGCACTATTGCGGAAAATCGATTTCGAGATTTCAATAGAAATACATTTGTTGGGGTCGCCTGATACCGAAAAAGTGTTTTCTTTAAACGTCCGTCCGCCTGCGAAGAACACTTGCGTCTAAACCCTTTGTAGGATTTTTTGGAAATGAAAATTCCCTATTAGACGTGATTCGAGTTCCAGATCTGCGATTTTGGAAAAAATTCTTCAAATGTTTGAGGTGCTTTACATGAAGTCCCTGAGACATTTTCAAAATGTTCTAAAACGTGGATCCAACATTTTTGTCAATTTTCTAGTGAGAATAGAGGAGAAAAACACTATTAGATAAGTCATTGGTCCGATTTTCCAGGTTATCTCTAAATTTTCGGAAACTACAAATTTAATGTTCTGAGATGTAACGAGCAGAGAAAGGATTTCAATGCAAATGCACTTTTTTAATTTCCAGTTCGTAGAGATTGCAAACTTCGTACGAGGTGCTTGTTCATAATTATATATATATATATATATATATATATATATATATATATATATATATATATATATTGAAACGCACCGCGCCTCTAAATAGAAACGCGATACATTTCAACTTAAACAACCAGAGAACATACAAACGGCGCGAGCATAACTAGGCAGCATGGCAACACGGAGGGGAAGGGGGGCGTCACGTGGAGCGTGAGACACGAGGGGAGGACAGCGAGAAGTCGGTTGAGAAGGAGACGAGCGGAAGCCACGCTAGCGGACGGAGGTGGTGCGCGAGCGGTGCGAGTTATTTGGGGAAAAGTACCCCTAAGTGCTGAATAACTTAATAGACTTGCATAGTATTACAGTTCGGACCGTTAAAGAAATGTGATGCAGACCGAACAGCATTGGGAAGTCAACGGATAGAGTGTATGGTAAACCGAAGAGTGTGAAACCCGCCTGTAGCGTGAGCACATGCATCGCGAACGTAGGTTTTGGGGAAAGATAGAATGTGTAGTGCACAAGACAGTGACTGAACCAGTGATCATTTGTGAGACCGATCAAGCAGTGTCTGACGGGTTTTCAGTGTATAGGAACTTTCCATAATGAAACTGTATGATGACGCGTGAGGAGAACAAGAACACGTGGGTATAGGTTACCGATATTTCACCGGTGATTCAGAGAGTAATATAGTGTAACGTGTTTAGCATAATCAGTTACAACCCAAATCTGGAGTTCAGACTGTCAGGACAAGCATAAGTTAATTAGATGCACTAGTGTAGAATATACGCGTGGAGCAGCGTGAGGGGCGAACACTTGCCTACTCATCTCCGGCTGGGGGCCGAACGGCTCCGGGACCACGCGACGGGAGCCGAAGCCGCCGCCACCATCGGCGCCGGGCCCCAAAGAAGCGACGTGACCCAGGTGGTAACAGGTATGATGCTAGCATTGAAGGTATTAAGTTTTGGTACCAAAACATAGTAATCATTGCATAGGGGATCAGTGTTCGAAAGTGTAATAGTGATATTAGATGAATAAACATCAAAGTGTCGTTGTATAATAAACTGTATGTATTTATTGTACCCCGAACATCCCAGGGTCCACATTCGCGAAAAAGATCCCGAGCCCTGCCTGAAACAAACAAATTTATTGTACCGTGCCACTTCACGGGTAAGTCACGATTGACCCCGAGCAGTCGGTACGTCACAATATATATATATATATATTGAAACGAATTGTTATCACTAAGACGATAACAATGCGTTTCGAACCAATTTTGTACGTTTGAACTGCGCGGCAGAGGCTAGCCCGCCGGCGGAGTCGGGGGGGCCAGAGCCGGTTCAACGTGAAGAACCAGGAGCCACGAATCGAGCAGGAGACCAGTAGAGCAATGGCGGAGAAAGAGAGTGGACGTATGGTATCGTGTGGAAGGAAAAGCGAATAGTGGCGGACAGAGTGGAACCAGAGTGGAGTTGTGACGGAGAAAGTGTGGGACCAAAGTGAACGCATTAGCGGAAAAGTGAAGCGAGACAGAGAGAGTGCAAGAAAGTAGTAAAGTGTTACAGACGGTGAAACGTGCTGGATGATGAACACGTGGGACGGACACTGCCGTATAGAGGGAGGGAGCATAGTATGCCAGTTTTAAACATTATCAAGCACCACTTAGGTGAACGGTTAATGACCATTACCATAAAGGTCGAGAACTGTATCGTAAAAGAACAAGAGAATAGCAGCTGGGGAGGACAACGCTCTGATACAATCAAAACGTTGGGTTACGTTTCAAAGCAGACCCCGGCGGCTACGAGTGGGGTGAGAAGCGGCGGCGGCGGCGTTTCTCTGCCGCCCTTCCGAGCACCTCCGAAGGAGACGGAATTACCCGAAGGGCGAGGTGGCGCGGCCAGGCCCGTCAGGCAAGAACGCATCGAACAAGTAGCCGGCGCGGCATTGCGGGGCTCCCCTCCCCGCGCTGGCTTCCTGCGGCGCGAGGTGCCGGCCGACGGCGGACGGGCGAGTATTGAAACGGCGCAAGTCAACGGGGTTTTCGTGAGTAAAAGCGGTCGGAAGGTTGGGAGAGTAGTGATTGACCAAGAGAAAACAGTGATCTTGATTTGAGCCCCCCTAAGTAATAAAACTAGTGTAAGGGAGTAAAGCCATAAGGTGACCATAAAATTGTAAAAAGGGATCAGACAAAGCACGGGAAAAACAGAGTAAATGCTCCTGTGAGCGCCAAAAGCAACTGACTTTGTATAGCAATGGTTTTGTTCTGTTTTTGTAATAAAGAAAAGTTTCGTTACCCCTAGTCTCCATTGTGTAGATGATTGGATCCGGAGCCCATTCCCGAAAAAGAATTCCTGCCCCCTCTTGTTTATTTATAAATTTTGTGAGAGTTAATCAACAACTCGTTTCAATATATACATATATATAAAAATATATATATATATATATATATATGTGTGTGTGTGTGTGTGCGTGCGCGTGTGCGTGTGGGTGTGCGTGTGGGTGTGCGTGTGGGTGTGCGCGTGCGTGTGGGTGTGCGTGTGCGTGTGCGCGCGTGCGCGCGCGCGTGTGTGTGTGTGTGGAGAGGTGGCTCAGTGCATCAACTGAGTGCCTCTCACCGGAAGGTCCTAGGTTCGAGTCTCGACGGCAGCAGGATTTTCGACACTAGCTTGTCAGCTACGTGGGATACAGTCGCTGTCTGGTGGCCGGCTGCTCTGATCGGTAGTTTTACGTGGTTTTTCAGATCAACACCAGGCGACTGTCGGAGCACTACCCTAACAAACGGGTCATGGACCGCGCGCGATCTTTCCGTCCTCTTCCTTGTCCTATCCTCACCCCTTACACACACATTAACATGCATTACACCACCGCACATGCCGGGAGACCGGTCGGGTACTTAGAGCTTGTCCCGCCTAGGACTGTGCCCTGCTGGTGGAAGATACCTGGTTGGGATAAACCCCGCCAGCCGACGGTAGGTCGGCGCCGAATCTCGCCATCTAGCGGGGGAAGATCACCTGCACCTCCCGATGAAAAAACATGCACTACACGTACGGGACTGAGGTCCAACTACCAATCAATCGTAATCATATCTTTCTTGACAAGCTACTTGCGTGAATGTTTGCATTTTTGGATAGCTTTTTTGAGACGTTTATACATAATGCATGGTTAGAATTTTTTAACATTTCAAACTGTGTATGACGTTCTATGAGGAGAAATGTATTCTGTGCTTTGTTTCGTAAATTCTAAAACAGCTACCCTAACCCATAAACAAGTTGAATTCTGAATACTGATGGAAAGGAAAATTTTGGCAAGAACTGATAAGAAAAAATTCGCGAAAGCGTATATGCCAAACGAATCGCCCATTGTTTTAATAACGCTGCGCTAGCAACAACGCAATGCAACAATGCAATGTAACATCACACTGGCTGAGCTATATTGATTTATAATTATCTTTGGAGAATAATGCAATTTTATCTCTCTTACACAGAATATTACTCATGAGAATATAAAGGATATAAAAATGTGTAAGAATTGAGATTTTGTAGTGCTTTGTCTCCACTAACAGAATATTCCCATTTTGAACGGTGCTGCCAGACTGTACCATATTTATGGGTAGAGATGACGCTATGCGCGGGAAAATTATTAACACAATATGAAGCAATAAAACATTTTGGTCTATTTGGATATGCTTCATCTTGTAAGATAGTAGGAAGCTGATTAAGCACTTTTCGATCTCTAATCGAGATCGCGCTCATTGTCACTGCTTGTTTTGCTTTTAATTAATGCTGATGATTCATCAAGTACTTAACTTTTCCGCTCGGAGTCTGCTAGCACGCTCAGATGGTGATCTATGCGATCGGCGATCGAAGAATATTCAAGTTATTAAACTAACAGATACTGAGACATCACTAGATCTTTATTTATTACATCGAAGATATCAATTTAACTTATTATGTAGAACATACTTACGTTTCATTCATTGTTGTTTGTGTTGAGTAGGTTGACTGAGACATCTGCAGAGAGAACTTCCAGTGGTGTCTAAAATATGAATTAATAATGCGTCCCCACTGACTCATACCAGAAAACCCGGTAAATCGGAATTGTATAGTTATTTATTTTATATTTTCCCTTTAATTCATTCAATGAGTCAATGAAATCTCTCAAATGATCATATTGTTTGGTAAACCCCCCACACTTTTAAGAGAATTTTTGTTAAAGGGAATAATATTAAATTGATCTGCACAACCACTAACACATTGGCTACAATAAATATACACTTGAACTACAGTTTACCACGGACAATTTCAAATGCAAATAAACACCTTAGTAACCGTGACACCATGAACTTCCGATCAACCAAACCCTTAAAAGTATTTTTGTAGACTTCAGTTTGGAATACTTAATTTTGTGATCTTAGTAAGAGCGGGTGTGTCATAAAATAACAACAATAATGCGTTTGGTATTCTCTTTCACCTTCACGTTAACATTAGAAATACACCAAATACGTTGTATAAATTGAATATATTGTATAAAATAATTGTCCTATTAGGTACATGTGTACAGCCTTACTCAATCACAGGTAAGTGGACACTTGACCACAAACCCGCCTCAACGTAATCAATGTCAGCTCGTACACGCTATCACTTAACACGAACGAAATAATAAGAGCAGTAATAACCGCTGTGCAAAGACCTCCTAGAGACTAGCAGATACACAATCGGCGTGTGAATATACATATCATCCAATACAGGAAGAGATATTCATTGTTCTACAATATGTCGGTTTCTCTTTATTAATTTTTTAGATAATTGTTAACATGTGTTTTCTACGAGTAGGTTGATGGAGGCTTCTGAGCGAGAAAATAAAAGTCACTGTACGATGATATAATAAGGAAAACTTGCCAAAAATTAAATGCGATTATTCTGGTACTGTTTTCCCGTTTCCATAGGACGCCACTTTTTACGATTCATATTTAATGCACTACTTTCTTCTTTTTTTAGAAGTCTTCTTCACTTTCAACCATTTTTCCTTCTATACATTTGTTCCCTTCTCTTCCACATCTATGCATTCCCCCATTCCAAAACCGGTAATGTTCAGCCCCTACTCGCCATCCTGATGGAGGTTTTTCTATGTTTACTCAATAGCCTTATGTGCATGCAGAGAGAGTCCCTTGCTTTACACTCCAAATCGTACATGTACAACATCATTCGTCTCACGTAGATGATTCAATTTACATTCATTCTAGTGATTAGGCGGAGGGGCAGGCTCTCGGCACTAATAAAGACAGTATCATTGTAGTTATTATCAATAGCGATCTCGGCCACCCGGAATCGGCAAATATGAGAGAGAGAGAGAGAGATGCCAAAGGAAAATGGCGAGAACAATGCTGAACATCACTCTAAGAGACAGAGTCAAGAATGTTGATATAAGAAAGACAAAATTAAAAGAGCAGCACAAGAGGCAAAAAGAATAAAACGGAAATGGGGAGAACATATCAACCAATTTGATCCGGAAAGATGGACACACGCAATCACCTAGTGGGGCCCAAGAGCAGGTTGGAGATGTCTAAGAAGACAATAAATAAGGTGGCATAGACGATTTTGTTAGAGAGAAATTATGGGACTGCATAGCCAGAGACAGGATAAAGTGGAAAGAAATGGCTAATGAAATTCTAGAACGAACAAATAATAATGTGTAATGTAATATATAGTAAGCAAATAGAAGAGTAAATAATACAGTTTAATATAAGTAAGTGTGAAACACGAAAATGTGTCTAGCAAATTATTGTTTAACAGTAAATCTATTTCTACAGAAAAAATCCAAGGTTTTGTCAAGAATTATTGACTGCATGTGTATAAAAGAGAATTGTGAATGTTAAATAGGAAACACAATTTCACTTCGGCAGGTTTTAGCTCACCTGGTAAGTTCTTTTTATGAGCTACCCCACCAAATAGTGGGAGGCTTTTGCCCTGTATTTGGATGAAATAGCATTAATAACACTAAACATTGGATTCTGCAATGTAGTCAGGTGACATCTAATGTAGTTGCTAGCCAGCAACAAACTGTTTGAACATTTTTGCAGCAACGAAGATGAGTAAAATTCGAAAGACGAAGCCACTGCCTGAATGAAACTGCTACAAATATGCCAGCTGCTCTGTTGGAATTTCGTGATTTTCTACGAAGAATTCCGGTCAGATGTCGTAGTAATACCCTAACCGAAGAGTCAACTTATCCAACGTTATCCTTCATTTTAGATTCTCAGTCCACTCTCATCGTTAAGAGCGGGTGACGTGTTGTTCTCCCATCCCTGGATTTTTGAGGCGCTCAGCAAAACACGAGGCCTGGGACAGAAGATTCGCAAGTTCTCCTTATTCCAATAAAGCGCTTTACGTTGATAAATGGTATTTATTTATCCATGTAACCGCAATATCTTGTGGCGATTGATTTGAATTAGAAGTAAATACATTTTTATTGGGTTTTGAATTTTAAAAAATGTCAGGGCCCTAATAATTCGGGGCCTGGAGCAAGTTCCCCCTCTGTGGGGTTGCCCCTTTTAGGATTTTAACCTAAGACCTCGTAGGTGGAAAGACAATCGTCTTTCACAACCACATCAATGGCTCGTCTGGTTTATCAATTCTGCAAGTACTCAGATGTCAGGCTGAAACCTTTGAGGTTTATTCTTAGAACAGCACTAAGAATAAATTCGCATCTTACTTCTGCCTGCCTTTTTCCAGTTCTTGTGGGAATTAACTACCAGCAGGGAATTAACTGCCATCAGTCAAGCGCATCTACTTGCCGTGAAACAGAAATTCCGAAGGCTAATCAATATCACGCGCCAAAAGCCCCGGCAGGCAGTATCTAGGCGGGTGGCGACGGCGCGGTCGGGCGGAGAGATAAACAGCGATCGCATGGCGCGGAGGGTCCCTCCGCCCCCCCCACCCGCCCCTCCCCGTCCCTCCCCACCCCCACAAGGCACCTGCTTCCCAGTACAGCGGGCGATAGACCACTGTGGGCGTCTCTCCGCTGCTAGACACGACTGCAACGAGGCGATACATACTTCCACCTTCTCTGGCTTCCGCTTGCGCCTCTTGTTTAGAAACACCACCCCTGCCACGTCACATTATTAACCAGTGGTGCCACAACCGAAAATACTTTCTCGCACTTGCTTTTTTCGAAAATTCAGAGTTCAATGAAAAATAGACCTAGGCCATTTTTATAATAATCCTGACGGAAAATATTAACAGAAAAAATTTCGAGTCTATTTTCAGAATTCTTTTTACTTTCCCGTATACGTACGTAAACACGGAGTGATATACGCAGCATAGGGAAACTAATGTATTGTTGCTGCGCGAAAAAATGGCCAATTTTCGCCAGAAAAAAAGTCGTTGAAGGGGCGCTGATAACGAAAAAGTGGATACAACCAGTTGCTAAATTAAGAAAAAAAATCCCCTAACACGTGGTGTAGCCAGAACCCCTCTTTTGTGGGTCCTTGATACCGAAAAACCAATTGAAAGGAAAATGTCCGTCTCTCCGTCTGTCCGTCCATCTGTGAACACTGCTAGCGTCTAAACCATACGTACGATTTCTTCCGAAATGGATATTCGCCAGTCGATCTGGTTCTAGTCGAAGCTTTGAGATTTTGAAAAAGATTCTGTAAAAATTTGGGGTACTTTACATGAAGCCCCCCACCCCGCCATTTTCAAATTTTCTCAAAAACGGCTCCAGATTTTTTTAAATTACTTGTAAGAATAGAGTAAAATACACTAATTAAGGTGGCAAAGGTCCGAGTTTCACGGATAACTCTAAATTTTCGAATATTGCAAAAGTTTGAATTTTATTTGGTGTCTTCCTCCAACTACAAAATTGCAGATAGAGATTTTTCCTTCAAATAAAATTTTTTCTTCATAGTCATTTTTTTCTTTAAGGTCATGTACATTGTTTTGAAAATTTTAGTACTTTTCGTGCAATATTGCGTGTAATAGGTGCAATTTAAAAAAAATACAAAAACAAGATTTTCTCATCAACGGTTCCAATTTTTTTAAACTTTTGGTAGATATAGTGCCTAATGTATTTTATGAGATGACAAAAACGCCATATTTCTCTATTCTTTTGTTTTTTTCAAAAATTAATATAAATATTTTTGACTCGTCTCTCACGTCGTTAGTATTTACATTAGTGGCGATTTGTTCACATGATTATATTTATGAGTACATGTACTATAAATAATCTCAAATAAAGTTTCTGGAGAACTCAACCGTTTTCTGTGAAAACTAGCTCAAAATTCCGCATTTTCAGAAACGCCCAAACGTCATTTTCTCATATATGGCTGCAAATTGTTTCTTGGAACTTTTGTAACAGATAGTGATAATTACACTCTTTAATGTGACATAAAGTTCATTTTGATTTTTTTTGTTTTTTCAAAAATTATATAGATGTAATTTTTTGGAAGATCTGTCACATCTCTAATATGCACATTACCAGCAATTTGTAAAGATTATTGTATTTGTGAGTGTAAGTGCTTCATATAACTTTAAATAAAGTATTTTTTATTATTATATAAACTTTTCTGTGAAAATGAGCTTCAAATTTTGCATTTTTAGTAGCTCTAAAACGCCATTTTCTTTAAACGGCACACAATTTTTAAAAGAAATTTGCCATTTAGGACTAGGTTTTTGTGTTTTTTAATATTCTAAAATTAATATTTCCGTTCTACCAATAGGAAACGGACAAATTAAGAAAATGTCAAAAAATGTAGTTTTGGCGGTGATAGCAGCTGGCAAGAGTATGTGGCAATTCCGAATAGCTAGCGCAGAGTCTAGGAAATAGAAAACTAAAACGGGAAAAATCTGTGCCATTCTGTAGCACCACTAGTTAAAATATGAGAAAAGTTATTTTAGTTTAAAATGTCTGTAAATGATAAAGGATTAGTGGTGATACCAAATGGTTCAGACTTTCTTGTAAAAATTAATTACATTTTCTTTTGAATAGAAGCTAATTTTTCTGTTTTATCTCACCAACTTCCAGACTACCAAGTAAAGACCCCGTGCTAATAACTTCCCAACAGATACCTCCACTCATTCCCCAACGCCCAAATCCAACTCTCAAAATTAACTGGTACATGTTCCAGAACACCATAAGTAGTGCCATTCCCAAAATTAAAATATTAAATACTCCAACTGAAATAGAAAATGCTGTAACTTATCTAAACACACTAATACATTCCACCCTGCATTCTTCACAAATTAATCCACAAAAGCAATCCAAAGGCAATAAGAATACCATATTGCCTCAGGAAATACTACATGCTATAAAAATAAAAAAACAAAACAAAAAGACCGTGGAATAAGTTAAGAACCCCACGAATTAAGTCCGAACTCAATATAATTACTAATCAAAAGAGTAATTAAAAAGCACAACGTTCAACAATTCCACTCCAAAATCGAATCGCTTAACACAAAAAATAACTCAGTATGGTTCTTTACCAAAAACTTGTTAAATAAAAAAATAATAATCCCCTCATTACATCAAGCAATAGAAAAAGCATACACTTCAATACAAAAAGCGTAAGAATTTGCCACGTATTTTGCCTCAACATTCACAACTAACTCAACTCAACCCCATCCCTAACATAAAACAATCACTACAGAATCAAACCAATCAGTATATGATTCACACCATAGAATCCAATACGTATCTCTAAAAGAAATCACACAAATAATCAGAAAACTACCAAATAAAAAATCACCAGATCACGATAAAACAAATAATACAATACTAAAAAGCTACCCTCACCAGCAATAGCGTATATAAATAACATTTACAATTCTTGTCTTAGAATAAGTCACTTCCCGTTTACTTCGAAACATCCAGTTATTATTCCAGTTTCGAAACCAAATAACAACATGACAAACGTCCACAATTATAGGCCGAAACCTTTTACTACCTTCTCTATCAAAATTTTTTGAAAAAATAATCTTAAGAAGAGTGCCTAAACACATAGTTTCTTCTAATGTCATATCAAAAGAACAATTTGGCTTTACGAAACGCATTTCGATGCAACATCAACTGTTCAGAATTTCTGAACACTTATATTCATAATTTCAAAAAAATATCAAAAATATCATACAATAACAATATTTTTAGACTTTTCACAAGCGTTTGATAGAATCTGGTACCAAGCATTAATATACAAAATGAAAAAAATCGGTACCCCGTGATATCTAACGGAAATCATAAAGAAATTTTTAGAAAACAGAACGTTCTCAATAACAGTCAATAATCACCATTCAAACCCCAAAATAATAAACGCAACGCAGGCTTACCCCAGGGCTCCCCTCTCTCACCCACTCTTTTTAACATATATGTGGCAGATATTCCGAAGATGAAGTCCATACAAATAGCCCAGTTTGCTGACGATACAGCAATTTACTCATCTAGAACCTCACTCACAGCAATCAAAAATAGAATCCAAATATATATAAATCTAATTGGAAGCTGGGCAGCAAAGTCAAAAATAAAACTTAACCCAACTAAAACTGCAGCAACGATATTCACATTTAGACCATTTACCTCTCCTTCAACATTAATATTAAACAATGAAATAATAAACTGGCGCCCAGCAAACAAGCCAATAAACTATTTAGGCCTAAACATCGATACAAAAATAAACTGGAAACATCAACTTGACAATACTGTAAAACGGGCTAAAAACAAACTATTATAATTCAAGCCAATAATCAACAGAAACAGCCATTTACCATATGACACAGCCTCGCAATATATAAAACAACAGTTAGACCCCTCCTTCTGTATGCATGCCCAATATGGCGAAATGTAGCTAAGACAAATCTTAACAAAATCCAAGTGATCCAAAATCAATTCCTCAGGACAATTACCAACGCACCGTGGTTCGTATCTAACTCACAGCCCCATAAAGAATTCAATCTCCAATCCATAGCTCAGCACATCCTACACTTATCCTCCCAATTCTACTCCAACTTAATGCAGATTCCAAATTTAACCGAATTCAACCTAGCCAGAAACCGCATCTATTCCACAAGAATCAGAAATAAGAACCCTTTCCACACATTTTTAAAGCAATTTTCCGAATTGGACCCTGATTAGAGGCGACCATTAGTTTTCCTCCACCGCAATGCCAGCTGTAAGTCTAATTTTAGATTAGTTAGTAAATCACATGTACATATGTACATCAAATGTACATATGTATAGTGAAATGTAACTGAACTTTGTATTGTCATCAAAAGTAAAACAATAAAAAACAAGTATAGACGCTCCCTTGACCTCCAAAGGCTGCTCCTTTGAGAGCGAAGCCCAATGAACAGCTCCTATTGTACTCCTCGAAGATCACGTCGAGGTTGCCCATCTCTGTCCTCTACCTTTACATATGTGAATATGGTAGCATGCGGGCCCTTTCGTTGCATGTACCGCTGATCTAGATGTACGGAGGTTATATACACTCATCGTCATAAAAAAAGCTGTACCCAGAAGCACGAGGCGGATTGCGATCATTGTTGGTTGGCAGGTAGAGGGTATAATGCATACAAAATGATTACACTTTCACATTTGTAGAACCAACATTTATTGCGCTACATGGCCAAAGACGGTACATGTTAGTATGGCGTGGGGCCGCCATGTTGGCGAACACATGCATCTAGACGTCGCGACATGGAGTTGGACAGATTTCGAATAGAGTCCTGTGCTAGTCCATCCCATACAGCTTGCACTTGAACGCGCAGTTCTTGTAGATTGGTGTGTAGGGGTGGATCCTGATCGCACACTCCAAAGCACCCCAAACATTCTCGATCGAGGAGAGGTCTGGCGATGCTGCTGGCCATGGCAGAGTATCCACGGCTGCTCAGGAGATGGCTGTGGTATGCGGACGCGCGTTGTCCTGTTGAAATAGGACATGGGCGTGGGCGTTCACGAATGGCAGAGCCACCGGCTGTAGAATTTTTGAATGTACCGGCGGCTGTCACGGTGCCTCCAAGGAACACTAACGGTGAACGGACAACATGAGATATCGCGCCCCCACACCATCATCATGCTGGCGGGACATGCGATGGACTATCACAAACCGCTCGTCGTGGCGGTCTCCACTACGCCGCCACACACGGACCTGATGGTCGTCGCCATCCAGACAGAAGCGGAACTCGTCGCTGAAGTTGACCCGCTACTAGTCTGCATGGCCCCAGGTCTGTCGTTTCCGACACCAGGCGAGTCTGTAGCGACGTTGCTGTAACACGTTGGATGTAGAGGTTTCATGAAAGTCTCAGACCACTCCCTACGATATAGGCATATTATCCATGTCTCCCATGCGACACCACAGTTTCAGTGAGTGCACAGGGCTCAGTGCCTGTACGGTTGACTGACTATTGTATTACAGAAAACTCCGTTTGTAAAGATACTGATTTCACCCATATTTAACATCATTAAAAGCGAACATTACTATAACCGGAATAGGGATCGGCTAAAGTGGCTCAGGGCATTAATTGATGTCACTGTAGCGTCTCTGATCGGGAGATCCTAGAGTGTGAGTCCCTACGGTGGCAGGATTTTCGTCACTAGCTACGTAGCTAGGGCGAATTCAGCCGCTGCCTGCAGGTTTCTTGGAACAACACTATGCCAATGCACACACTTGGAACAACACAACGGCCAACGAATCGCGCGCGATCTTTCCTTCCTCTTCCTAGTCATATCCTCTCATCCTTTACTTACACACACTACCACTTTCGTGCACTACACAACTGTACATGTCGGGAGCTTAGAGTTTGTCCCGGCTGGTGTGCTTCTCCGCTGGTGGGAGATATCTGGTTGGAGAAAAAATCCTCATGCCGATGGAAAAGCCGGATCTTGCCATCCAGCGGGGTGAAAACATCGCCACCTCCCGCAAAAAGAAGCATGCAATACTAAGGTGACCAATCGTCCTCCTTTAGGGGAGACAGTCCTTCTTTGGAGGTTCTGCCTTTCCTAGAAAAATTTCCTCCTTCCTGTCATCCTTTTCGATATTTTAAAACTTGTCTGTTAATCTCTGAATTCACAGATGCCGTGCCGAACTCTTACGCTTCACGTGACGATATAGTTCGGTAAGATGCGACTAGTGTTTTTTTTTGACGGATCGCGCAAATTTCCCCATTTTCAATAGTTTCACCTTCATTATTTCAGATTTTTTGGAGAAAAGAGGAATGGGCACTACTCCTTTATTTCATGAGTAGAAGTTCAGTACAACATTTTTGAGTCACCTCCACAGTATGACTAAAGTAATGATTGTATTTTTGAGAACGAAAACTAGATCAAGGCTGTCGCTTTTAAAACCGCATCTTTGAGCTTACTATAACTGAATGAAATCGATTTATTCTTCTTTCATAGAGAGAATATTCGGTTGGTACGGATCGAGGGGACACGAGGACCATGCACATCTCGCCTAAATCTAACATTTGGTTGGAACGGAAATTGACCCCCATACCCACACCCACCCCAAATACTTTCTGGGGCCGCCCTTGATTTTCAATTAGTTCATGAAACTAAACACTGAATTGTTTCTCTTTTGAGAGATGGTTTGCCGCCGCTGATACTTTGGATATAAATGCAAAGATTAACAATGAAGATGGTATCGAGAAAATTTACGAATGAAAGCATTACAATTGTTTAAACTCTGAGTCAAGTAATATGATTAAAAGAACACTAATAAAAATAATTCTAATATAACACTTTTTTACGATTTCATGACACAAAAATGTTTGGCAAAATGTCTATTAATGCCGGTGTTACTTCAAAATTTATTGTTTTGTTATCACATTGCAAGTGAGAAAAATAATTATTCCACCAACATGAAGCAACTGTACAATATTTATTTCCTCATTCTGATTACAAAAAGAGATACAAACGAAAGCCTGAATGACATACTTGTTTGATATTTCTTGAAGGTAATGCATTTCCAATATCGCATTTTGTAAAATAAATTTAAATGAAGACTTTATCGACAATCTTCATTCCTACATCAAGCGATCATTGCAGAGCTGAAAAAATGTCATATTTTGGATATTGATAACATTTTATTACAGGAACTTTTTGAAATGATTGCATAAGACAGTATGATAAACGTAAACAGCTTCTAAAGGCAACATCTCTAAAATATTACATTATTATAATATTAAAATAATTATTTTCTAAAAAGACGAGAAAAAATTACAAATTTCAAATGTTGAACTTCCCAAATGTCACATTTATATTATTTGTACAAATGAGATAACATATTATACATTTGTTGATTAAAAATGTTGGTAGATGTTTTTAGAACTTCTTGCAAAATTAACATTAGATTTACTAAAACTTTAGTGAAATTCTGAATTTTAAATTTCCTATCAGTTACATCAAATGCATTGTTATTTAAACTAGTAGTGCTAAATCAACACACACTTTCTCTTTTTATTGGTAACAGTTACATAATATTATAATATTGCCACTTTTCTCTTAATAACACTTCAACCATTACTTGGAAAATGCATAATCAAACATGGCGCAAGAGGCATGTTTTATACTTTGTACAGAATCTTTAGCTCAGTGTTGTCAAGGTCGATGGCACGAGCGGGAGTCCGTGGCACGAGTGCCACGACGAAATCGCCTCTCCACGCAGTTCATAACCCCGCCGCACGAGACAACGCCATCACTATTGTAAAACGGCGGGGTAAAGTGGCGCAGAGAAGCTCGTGGCATGGCACGGTGCCGCGAGGCGTGCCACTGCCACCAGTAGCAGGCCTTGACACCACTGCTTTATCTCGCAACCTATGACTACTAGCACCTATTCTTCTTTTGACAATTTGACAACCGGATGTCTTTGCCTCCTTCTGCCGTGGCTGCCACGTTGAGACAGCAGAGGACGCAGTGATCTGCGAGTCATAATCTGCAACAACTTTTCTCTCTCTGTGTTTTTCCCATTCAAGAGCTTAGGCGGGCAGGTACGCGGCTCACGCGCCGAAATCTTTTCGTGCTGTGCAGGGGAGGTGGGGTGGGGTGGGCAAAAACATGAGCAGCAAAAAAATGTTCTTCAGGGGTTTCTGTCCAGGTTGCTTAAACATAACTATGGTGCTACAGAATGGCACAGACTTTCCCGTATTAGTTTTCTATTTTCTTGGGTCTTCGCTAGCTATTCGGAATTGCCACATACTCTTTCTTGCCAGCTACCATCTATCATCGCCAAAAGTACATTTTTTTGTAATTTTCTTAATTTTTCGGTTTCCTATTGGTAGAACAGAAATATTAATTTTAGAATATTAAAGAACACAAAAACCTAGCCATAAATGGCAATTTTTTTTAAAAAATGATGTGCCATTTAAGAGAAAATGGCGTTTTAGCACTACTAAAAATGCGAAATTTGAAGCTCATTTTCACAGAAAATTTTTGAGTTTTCAAAATACTTTATTTGAAGTTATTTGAAGCACTTACACTCACAAATATAATAATCTTTACAAATTGCCGGTAATGTGCATATTAAAGATGTGAGAGATCTTTCAAAAAAATTACAATTATGTAATTTTTGAAAAAACAAAAATAACTCAAAATAAACTTAACGCTATACTAAAGAGTATAATTAGCACTATCCGTTACAAAAGTTTGAAGAAAAAATTTGCAGCCATATACGAGAAAATGGTGTTTGGGAATTTTTGAAACTGCCGAAATTTGAGCTACTTTTCACAAAAAAATTTCACAATTTTCTTAAATTCAGAGCTGTACGTAAAAATCGGACCTATGCGATGTTAATAAGTGTATTTTACTCTAATGATACGAGACATTTAAAGAAAAAATTTGAAGCCGTTTTTGAGAAAATTTTGAAAATCCCCGGGGGGCTTCATATAAAGTACCCCCAAATTTTGAAGAATCTTTTTATAAATCTCAAAGCTTTGACTAGAACCAGATCGACCGGGGACTATCCATTTTGGAAGAAATCGTACGTATGGTTTAGGCGCTAGCAGTGTTCACAGACGGACAGACAGACGTTTTCCTTTCAATTGGGTTTTCGGTATCAAGGACCTAGAAAACAGGGTTTCTGGCTACACCACGTGTTAGGGGATTTTTTTCTTAATTTAGCAACTGGTTTTATCCACTTTTTCGTTTTCACGGCCCGGCAATTAATTTTTTTCCGCCGAAAATTGGCCATTTTTTCGCCCAGCATTACATAACTTTCCCTATACTACGTATATCGCTCCGTGTATACGTACGTATACGGGAAAGTAAAAATGTAAAACTGAAGATGGAGGGCAGTTATGACTGATTTATCGATCTGTTAATAGCAACGTAACACAAACGCCGGCTCAGAGGGAAATCAGAAATATATCTTGTGAAACATTAACATCAAGCTCTTTATTATTAATAACAATAATTAATTATTATTATGGAACATGGAAATTAAACAAATTGGAAAATCTTAATAAAATTTATTAAAATGTTAATGTTAATAAAATAAACCTCCTGAATTTCTAATAATTTTTCCTCCTTTAAAACAGTGGTAATGAGAGAAATGTTGTAGTAGAATGTACTAAATATGTTTAGTAAACGATCGTACAGCAAATACAATTATTCGTGTATTAAGTACTTATATTATTCGTGTACTAAACATGATTTGGTTTCGTTTAGTAAATCAAGCAATTCATAATCGTCAGTGAATGAACAAAGAGAATTGTCAGCACTATTCTTGTTTCGTAGATAAAATCATTTGGTGCGATCTACGTTTCATATCTTCACACTTCTAAACACTGTTTAGTAAACACTGTTTAATAAATACTGTTTAGTAATCGTGCGTTCTCTGCTACCTGAATAATTCGAATGGTAATAGAACCCGTCTGAAGTGTGAGAATTCTACGCTATATATAGTTTTATACACAACCCATGACTGCTAGCTTGTTTAGTATATTATTTTTTTTCGATAATTATTTTACATCCTCCAAACGAATGGTAGAAATCTCGTCAATAGCCTACAGTCAGTACCCTGCGTCCGTATGTGCTCTGCTAGGCTAGGGTTTTTCAGGTAATCGAGGTTAAGGAAGTACGAGTGCACGGGACCGTAGGATGAGTGACTGCTGCGGAATACCAGTTGCTACCTCCTTGGAGAGGCAGAAAGAAAGTATTCCCTTTTACTTTTCGTTTAGTTATTTTCACTGCACTATTTAGTAGGTGTAGGAGCCGCAGTGGGTCAGTGGCAGGGCACTGGCTACCCGACCTGATGGACCCAGGTTCAAATCCGGGCGTAGGCTGGGAATTTTATCTGGTGCTTTCCCTTCAGGGCGGCTCTGGGGTCGATTCAACCTCCTTTCCAAGTGCCCCCAGGGTCCCCCACGGGTAAAGGCGCCCGGAGCGTTGTGCTCGCCACACAACCTCCTCCTTGTGCCGACGGCGACGAAAAGGTGGAGCCCTGCCTTCACCTCCCCTTGGGGCCACATCGGCCTGTGTACAAAGCACAGGGGATACCTTACCTTTTACTTATACAATATTAGAAGAGAAAACCCTCGTCATAAACGGAAATTTTGGATCAAAAATTTGGAACAGTTTTAAAGAAAAAAATCATTAGCCAAAGGTATTTCACGCGCCATATTGTCAGAACAAATGATCGTGTTCTCAGATATGGGTTGCGAGTTAGACTAAAGACCCGGTACATTCAAGAGTTAAAATGAAAATTGCTTTGTCTTTGATCATGTCTCTGACTTCTTAGTGTATTATGCTTTATTCTGACAAAAATATCAAAGTATTAGAGACGCTATGGTTGCCACAGAATTCTTGTGATAGTTTTCTTATCTCTTTAGTCTGGGCTAACTTTTCGGTTTTCCCTCACCCTCTTCCAAAATGGCATCGATTGGCGCCTAAAAGACATATTTTTACATTTTCTCAATTTGTCCTTATAGAAGAATTGAAATATGGGACAAGGGATATCATTTATGTAAACGTTCATTGAAAAATTGAAGCCATTTTTTAGGAAAAAATGTTTGAGAATTCCTGAAAATGCGTTTGAAAAAAATCTGTAATGTAGTTGTACTAGAGGATCCAAATAATTACAAACTTTTGCAATTTTCGAAAATTTTGATTTAATAGAGAACATCGGATCTACGTCAGTTTTATAAATGAATTTCACTCCATTCCTGCAAAAATTAAAAGAAACTACTGGTGGTATAGAATGGCACAGACTTTCCCGTATTAGTTTTCTCTTTCCTTGGGTCTTCGCTAGCTGTTCGGAATTGCCACATACTCTTTCTTGCCAGCTGTCATTTATCACCACCAAAAGTACATTTTTTGTCATTTTCTGAATTTTTCGTTTTCCTATTGGTAGAACGGAAATATTAATTTTAGAATATTAAAGAACACAAAAACCTAGTCATAAATGCCAATTTTCTTTTAAAAATTATGTGCCCTTTAAGAGAAAATGGTGTTTTAGCGCTACTAAAAATTCGAAATTTGAAGCTCATTTTCACAGAAAATGTTTGAGTTTTCAAAATACTTTATTTGAAGTTATTTTAAGCACATACACTTACAAATATAATCATGTTTAAAGATTGCTGGTAATGTGTATATTAAAGATGTGAGAGATCTTTCAAAAATATTAGTTATGTAATTTTTGAAAAATCAAAAAAATAACTCAAAATAAACTTTACGCTATACTAAAGAGTGTAATTATCACCATCCGTTACAAGAGTTTGAAGAAAAAATTTGGAGCCGTTTTTGAGAAAATCTTATTTTCGTAATTTTTTAAAATTGGACATATTGCACGAAAACTACTAAAATTTTGAAAAACATTTACATGACCTTTATGAAAGAACTCAATATGGAGAACAAATTTTATTTGAAGAAAAAAATCTCTATTTTGAATTTTGTAGTTGGAGAAAGACGCCGAAAAAAATTCAAACTTTCACAATTTTCGAAAATTCTGAGTTATCCGTGAAAATCGGACCTATACCATGTTAATAAGTGTATTTTACTCTCTTCATACAAGAAATTTAAAGAAAAAAGTTGGATCCGTTTTGAGAAAATTTTAAAAATCCCGGGGGGCTTCAGATAATGTACCCCCAAATTTTAAAGAATATTTTTCAAAATCTCAAAGCTTCGGCTAGAACCAGATCGATCGGGGAATATCCATTTTGGAAGAAATCGTCCTTCCGTCTGTGAACACTGCTAGCGCCTAAACCAGCAATTTGTAAACATTATTATATTTGTGAGTTAAAGTGCTTCAAATAACTTCAAATAAAGTATTTTGAAAACTCAAAGTTTTTCTGTGAAAATGAGATTCAAATTTCGCACTTTTAGTAGCGCTAAAACGCCATTTTCTCTTAAACGGCACATAATTTTTTTTTAAAATTGCCATTTATGACTATGTTTTAGTGTTCTTTAATATTCTAAAATTCATGTTTCCGTTCTACCAATAGGAATCCGAAAAATTAAGAAAATGACAAAAAAAATGTACTTTTGGCGGTGATAGATGACAGCTTGCAAGAAAGAGTTTGTGACAATTCCGAATAGCTAGGGAAGACACAAGGAAATAGAAAACTAATACGGGAAAGTCTGTGCCATTCTGTAGAAGTACCTTCCTAAGAGGGAGAAAGTAAAAATGTGCAGTATTTAATTCTTGAAATTCCTAATATTTTGATTGAAAATTGAACCTATTTATATGCTGTATTGAGTCAAAGCATATGAATAAAAAAACACAGCTTTTTAGATATTTTTCATAATTTTTTAAATAGTTACCATTTTACTCAAAATGATGCAAAATCTACGTATTTTCAAACAATTGTTAAAAATGTAGATGTTAGAGGGCGTAAAAATGTTTTAATTTCGAAAATTTTTAATTTAGAAAGAAATTTGGGTCCCCTGAATGTCACATGAATGAGACAAAAGGGTAAAGAAAAAATAAAAGATGATAATTAGTAGAATATAAAGAAGAGACAAGAAAGAAGTAAAAAATGAAGATAAGGAGGAGGTCTGATCATTAATTCTGTTTGCTTATTTCACGAACCATGATTACCACGTATTCTTATTTCTCTCGTCAAAATGGGACCCTGGCACCTAGTTCTTTAGGATAACCATGAGTACACAAAGATCTAAAAATCGACAGCGAGCCTGTACTCTATGCACCACGTACCATCCCCGTATTCTCCGCTGCAGCACGTTGTTCCTCAAGGCGACTTCGCCCACGTGGGGTGATATCTCGCTTCCTCCTTTGGTATCGCGGCGACGGCGGTCACGGTGATGGTTGCGTTTGTGCATAAAGAGCGATATCAGTGGCTGAAGGCGGGAAGGGGGCAGCGTGTGGGCACTTGGATCGAATCTCCCAAGACCCCCCCGGGGCGCCGATAGACGAACTGCAGGGCTGATCAGGCTCGTGGGCGGACCGCCCCTCTCCCCCCTGGGACATCGTCGGCGCCACCGTCCCCCGCCCTTGCCCGCCGCTCGCCGCCCGCCGCCGCCCAGCCGTTAATAAAACCAGCTGTCCCGTCGCACATTCCCATACCCTGGACGTCGGACGGCCTGTTGCAACATGGCCTCCGCGCATCCAACGGCCTTTCTGGCCGTCCTCGTAGCCTGCGCCATCTCGGCGGTGGCTCAGTCCAACACCACCGCTTCCGTCGCCGTCACCACCCAAGTGTCAGTCTCCATCGACGTCGCCGCCACCGTCGAAATCATTTCGGCAGCTCTCTCTGACGGCGGACCGGCGCTACAAGTGGCGCGCGAAGACGTGGCGGAAATGGCCGCAGAGATCCTACAGCTGGTAGACTTCGCTCGCGCCCAGAACGCGTGTCTCAGCGACGACCTGCGGGATCACCTGGAAGGGGAGGCGCTTTTCGCCGTGGGCCTCGTCAACGGCAGCTCGTGGCCCGCGCTACAGCGGCTGGCGGTCGCGCTCGAGCACCAGCAGGAAAACGTGCAAGAGGCCCTGCAGCAGGCGCAGGGCGACCCGGCGTGCCAGCAGCTGGAGGCCCAGCTCAACGGCGTGGCGGCCAACGTCAGCGCGTCTGTGGACGCCGTGCTGCAGGCCATGGACAGCGCGCAAGGCGCCGCACGTGAGGTGGCGGTGCAAATCAACGACACCTTCTACGAAGAGGTAGATATCCTGATTCAGAAATGCGTACAGCTTACACGGAAAGGGGAGCTGGTTATTCAAAAGCTATCAAGCGATGATGTAGAGGTTAGTTCAGAAATCGCTGACGCTCTAAGAAAGGCCGCTGAGGCTGCCGTTGCCGCCGGAAAAGATGGAGAACGGCAGATAGACGTTATTGTGGCGGATTGGAACAAATCACTCGATACTCTACAACAGCAGATTAGACTGCTCATTACGGCAAATTTTGACGCATCACAAAACACGAACAGTACCCAAATAGCCACGGAAATCGTGATGAGTTTAGAGAGCTTCATATCAGCTCTGTCATTCAAATTGAAAACTGAAGTCGAATACATAGAATATTTCGTATTCACATACAGAAAAGGACTTGAAATACAAACATCAATTGCTGTTCAACTACTAAATATCCAAGACAGCAACGCTACATTAACTTTTAACACAACAGTTAACGAAATAGTACAGCTGAAACAAGAAGTGTTCAAAAATGTGTCGGCAATACTAAACCAAATGTTCCAGTTTACCAATGAAATAAGTAAGGTCAATAACACAAGTTACAAGAATATTTTACTGATAATATTACAAGAAGCAGAAACAATTAAGATCTGTATTCAGAACGAAAACATTCAGTTAACAATAAAAGTATTGCTGCAAGTGCAAACATATATACAAAATGTATTAAAAGATCTTGAAAATATGGAAGGAAAAGATGCACAAGAATTAATTAACGCCCTCAAATCCCTCTACCAAAACATCGAAATCACACTGAACGGAATCAATAACATTACACATTCAGCTGAAAATCAAATAAAAAATGTAATAAGTGTATTAAGCAATCCTATACAAACTATTATTCAAAATGTGTTACAGTTCATTAAAACAATAATTAACAGTTGCCAGAAAGTGGCTCAAAATATAAAAAATACTGAAACACTTAACGAAAATTTAAAGTATCAACTTCAAAAAATGATACAAGGTATTGTTGTAGCTAGTAACAAGGCACTACAATATTTAACATTATTGTCAATCAGAATACAATTTTTTGTGAATCAAACAATTACAACCGTTCGGCAAATAATATTCAATGAAAAATCACAAAATCAAAATATTACCCAAATCGAAAGCCAAATTCAAAACTCAATAAATAAATTAGTAAATGAACTCAATGGAATACAACCAACACCGAAGATGTTATTAGAGCTCAGCCAGACGCTTCAAGCCCAACTAAACAGCATCAACGGAATTACGAACTGTTCATATACGCGGATTCCTAAATCAGTTTAAGGAATTAGCAGGAACTGCATTTCTAGAAATAGACAGTATCATCTTAAGCATTAAAGACGTTCTCCAAATGGCTGCAAACATTAACATTACTGCCGTCAAACAATTGACAGCGAACATCTCCATCGAACTCAACAACCTTTCACTTGTAAAGTCAAATTTTCAAATTCTTGAAGCAGAACAGATAATAGAGAGGCTCACGGTGGTCTTGCAGGACGGCCTAGATGCAATAGGAAGCTCTCCCAACCAATCCGCTCTAGGAAATTTCATTATTGCCGTGCAAAATCTCAATGCAAAACTTACCAACGTGCAAAATATTTTCCGGAATATCCTGCTGGTTTTAAAAACCTCAGTACAGACAACATTTTCCAGCATCACAATTTTAGAGCAATTACAGATCCAAAATTTAATATCGGATGCACTTGACATTATTACACGAATTCAAGCGGCATTAAAAAACATAGCGCAGTATATTGGAGGAGAAATCGGAAATGTTCTCACAAGGTTTCTCAATTCACTTACTGCAAGTGCACATAATATTGTAACTCAATTGAAGACGACGCTTACAGAAATGACCTCATCAGCCGACATTGAAGTTAATAAAATTGTTACCATTATTATCTCCTATTACAGTAACGGTACTATAACGGAGCAGCAACTCTCGCATATCACACAACGAATTAATTTATCATTGACCACATGGCTCTCAAATTTGCAGATACTAATTTCGTATACATTCAATAACCTCATTAGCCTCAGTAATTCCCTGAATGCACAAGAGACCATCATTACCTCTTACCAAGATATCCTATCCGAAACGGGATCCTTTAACATTCGTGTCCTATGGACACAAATGGCAAAGCTGTCAGAAAACGCAATTTTAGAAGCCAAGACACTGGTCACGTCTCTTCAACAGGTTATTGAGACTGCTAACTCTTTCAACAATACTTCTGTCACACAATTTGCGGCCACACTCTCCATCGAAGTGGACGTGCTTATTGAAGCCATCAACAATAACCGATTTACGCAAATAATACAAGAGGCTCAGAGGCTCCTTGTCATCCTCCAGTCTGGACTGAACACTTTAGCGACCATGCCCGACCAAACACTAATTGCGGAATTAATCAGGTTGGTGCAAGATAATATTGGAAATCTCACAAACGTGCAACAGCTCTTTGCCAACATTGAACAGGTCCTGAAAACAGCAGTCGAAAGTACAATATCAAGCATCTACGGAGCACTGCGTAATCAGTATGAAGCTATCATAAGCGTATCTATACAACTCTCGGCTCAAGTTGAGACGGCGTTGCAGACGGTCACGCAAATCATTGGAGGCGAGTTGGGCACAGTGACGACGAATATCCTTCAGTCACTGCGGTCACAAATACAAGTCATTGCAACGCAATCGCAAACCAGTCTTGATCAACTCGCGGCATCATTAAAAATTCAGATTTCCAGGATAGTTACAATTATCCTCTCCTACTATAGTAACGGTACACTAACAGATGAAATATATCTGCAAATCAAAGAGGAAATAAAGGGATCGGTCAATACATGGATATATGTGTGGCAAGTTTCACTTGACGCAATAAGTGACACTCTAATAAGTATCGGACAGTCGCTAAGCGTAGAAGAAAAGATCATAGAATTCTACAACAGAATTTATGTTGGACCAACAGACTTACGTGAAAGTATGAGGCAATTCGAAACATTGGCAGAAATTGCAATTCAGCAACTGAAGGGTGTGTTCACGTATATGGAACAAGTTATTGAGATTGCTAACACACTCAACTACACGTCAGTGAGACAATTTGCGGCCTCTTTCTCTGTCGAAGTAGACGTGCTTATTGAAGCCATCGACAATAGTCAATTTACGCAAATTATACAAGTAGTTCAGAGGCTCCTCGTCATCCTCCAGTCTGGACTGGACACTTTACAAACCTTACCGGATCAATCACTAGTAACTGATTTGATAGAATTTGTGCAAAGTCTTATTGCACAGCTCACAAACGTGCAACAGCTCTTTGCCAACATTGAACTGGCTCTGAAAACTGCAGTTGAAATTACAATTTCTAGCATCTACGAAGCACTGCGTAATCAGTATGACGCCCTGATAAGCGTTTCTATACAACTCTCGGCTCAAGTTGAGACGGCGTTGCAGACGGTCACGCAAATCATTGGAGGCGAGTTGGGCACAGTGACGACGAATATCCTTCAGTCACTGCGGACACAAATACAAGTCATTGCAACGCAATTGCAATCAAGGTCTTAATGAACTGGCGGCTTCATTGAACATTCAGATTTCCAGAATAGTTACAATTATCCTCTCGTACTATAGTAACGGTACACTCACAGACGAAGTCTACCAGCAAATCGAAGACGAAATAAAGGGATCGGTCAATACATGGATATATGTGTGGCAAGTTTCACTGGACGGCGTAACCAACGTTGTAATCACTATCAGAGAGTCGCTAAGTGCACAAGAAAAAATCATAGATTTCTACAACAGCACTGTCAGTGGATCCGTCGACATACGCGAAGGATTGATTACATTAGAGGATTTGGGACAAACGGCAATCTTGCAACTCAAGGGTCTGTTCACGTCAATGCAACAGGTTATTGAGACAGCTAACACTTTCAACTACACGTCAGTGAGACAATTTGCGGCCTCTTTCTCTGTCGAAGTGAACGTGCTTATTGAAGCCATCAACAATAGTCAATTTACGCAAATTATACAAGTAGTTCAGAGGCTCCTCGTCATCCTCCAGTCTGGACTGGACACTTTACAAACCTTGCCGGATCAATCACTAGTAACGGATTTGATAGAATTTGTGCAAAGTCTTATTGCACAGCTCACAAACGTGCAACAGCTCTTTGCCAACATTGAACTGGCTCTGAAAACTGCAGTTGAAATTACAATTTCTAGCATCTACGAAGCACTGCGTAATCAGTATGACGCCCTGATAAGCGTTTCTATACAACTCTCGGCTCAAGTTGAGACGGCGTTGCAGACGGTCACGCAAATCATTGGAGGCGAGTTGGGCACAGTGACGACGAATATCCTTCAGTCACTGCGGACACAAATACAAGTCATTGCAACGCAATTGCAATCAAGGCTTAATGAACTGGCGGCTTCATTGAACATTCAGATTTCCAGAATAGTTACAATTATCCTCTCGTACTATAGTAACGGTACACTCACAGACGAAGTCTACCAGCAAATCGAAGACGAAATAAAGGGATCGGTCAATACATGGATATATGTGTGGCAAGTTTCACTGGACGGCGTAACCAACGTTGTAATCACTATCAGAGAGTCGCTAAGTGCACAAGAAAAAATCATAGATTTCTACAACAGCACTGTCAGTGGATCCGTCGACATACGCGAAGGATTGATTACATTAGAGGATTTGGGACAAACGGCAATCTTGCAACTCAAGGGTCTGTTCACGTCAATGCAACAGGTTATTGAGACAGCTAACACTTTCAACTACACGTCAGTGAGACAATTTGCGGCCTCTTTCTCTGTCGAAGTGAACGTGCTTATTGAAGCCATCAACAATAGTCAATTTACGCAAATTATACAAGTAGTTCAGAGGCTCCTCGTCATCCTCCAGTCTGGACTGGACACTTTACAAACACTGCCGGATCAATCACTAGTAACGGATTTGATAGAATTTGTGCAAAGTCTTATTGCACAGCTCACAAACGTGCAACAGCTCTTTGCCAACATTGAACTGGCTCTGAAAACTGCAGTTGAAATTACAATTTCTAGCATCTACGAAGCACTGCGTAATCAGTATGACGCCCTGATAAGCGTTTCTATACAACTCTCGGCTCAAGTTGAGACGGCGTTGCAGACGGTCACGCAAATCATTGGAGGCGAGTTGGGCACAGTGACGACGAATATCCTTCAGTCACTGCGGACACAAATACAAGTCATTGC
This sequence comes from Acheta domesticus, assembly GCA_031308135.1. NCBI lineage: Eukaryota > Metazoa > Arthropoda > Insecta > Orthoptera > Gryllidae > Acheta > Acheta domesticus. The sequence continues at coordinate 142,965,845 of JAHLJT010004567.1, read as the reverse complement.
AACGCAATTGCAATCAAGGCTTAATGAACTGGCGGCTTCATTGAACATTCAGATTTCCAGAATAGTTACAATTATCCTCTCGTACTATAGTAACGGTACACTCACAGACGAAGTCTACCAGCAAATCGAAGACGAAATAAAGGGATCGGTCAATATATGGATATATGTGTGGCAAGTTTCACTGGACGGCGTAACCAACGTTGTAATCACTATCAGAGAGTCGCTAAGTGCACAAGAAAAAATCATAGATTTCTACAACAGCACTGTCAGTGGATCCGTCGACATACGCGAAGGATTGATTACATTAGAGGATTTGGGACAAACGGCAATCTTGCAACTCAAGGGTCTGTTCACGTCAATGCAACAGGTTATTGAGACAGCTAACACTTTCAACTACACGTCAGTGAGACAATTTGCGGCCTCTTTCTCTGTCGAAGTGAACGTGCTTATTGAAGCCATCAACAATAGTCAATTTACGCAAATTATACAAGTAGTTCAGAGGCTCCTCGTCATCCTCCAGTCTGGACTGGACACTTTACAAACACTGCCGGATCAATCACTAGTAACGGATTTGATAGAATTTGTGCAAAGTCTTATTGCACAGCTCACAAACGTGCAACAGCTCTTTGCCAACATTGAACTGGCTCTGAAAACTGCAGTTGAAATTACAATTTCTAGCATCTACGAAGCACTGCGTAATCAGTATGACGCCCTGATAAGCGTTTCTATACAACTCTCGGCTCAAGTTGAGACGGCGTTGCAGACGGTCACGCAAATCATTGGAGGCGAGTTGGGCACAGTGACGACGAATATCCTTCAGTCACTGCGGACACAAATACAAGTCATTGCAACGCAATTGCAATCAAGTCTTAATGAACTGGCGGCTTCATTGAACATTCAGATTTCCAGAATAGTTACAATTATCCTCTCGTACTATAGTAACGGTACACTCACAGACGAAGTCTACCAGCAAATCGAAGACGAAATAAAGGGATCGGTCAATACATGGATATATGTGTGGCAAGTTTCACTGGACGGCGTAACCAACGTTGTAATCACTATCAGAGAGTCGCTAAGTGCACAAGAAAAAATCATAGATTTCTACAACAGCACTGTCAGTGGATCCGTCGACATACGCGAAGGATTGATTACATTAGAGGATTTGGGACAAACGGCAATCTTGCAACTCAAGGGTCTGTTCACGTCAATGCAACAGGTTATTGAGACAGCTAACACTTTCAACTACACGTCAGTGAGACAATTTGCGGCCTCTTTCTCTGTCGAAGTGAACGTGCTTATTGAAGCCATCAACAATAGTCAATTTACGCAAATTATACAAGTAGTTCAGAGGCTCCTCGTCATCCTCCAGTCTGGACTGGACACTTTACAAACACTGCCGGATCAATCACTAGTAACGGATTTGATAGAATTTGTGCAAAGTCTTATTGCACAGCTCACAAACGTGCAACAGCTCTTTGCCAACATTGAACTGGCTCTAAAAACTGCAGTTGAAATTACAATTTCTAGCATCTACGAAGCACTGCGTAATCAGTATGACGCCCTGATAAGCGTTTCTATACAACTCTCGGCTCAAGTTGAGACGGCGTTGCAGACGGTCACGCAAATCATTGGAGGCGAGTTGGGCACAGTGACGACGAATATCCTTCAGTCACTGCGGACACAAATACAAGTCATTGCAACGCAATTGCAATCAAGTCTTAATGAACTGGCGGCTTCATTGAACATTCAGATTTCCAGAATAGTTACAATTATCCTCTCGTACTATAGTAACGGTACACTCACAGACGAAGTCTACCAGCAAATCGAAGACGAAATAAAGGGATCGGTCAATATATGGATATATGTGTGGCAAGTTTCACTGGACGGCGTAACCAACGTTGTAATCACTATCAGAGAGTCGCTAAGTGCACAAGAAAAAATCATAGATTTCTACAACAGCACTGTCAGTGGATCCGTCGACATACGCGAAGGATTGATTACATTAGAGGATTTGGGACAAACGGCAATCTTGCAACTCAAGGGTCTGTTCACGTCAATGCAACAGGTTATTGAGACAGCTAACACTTTCAACTACACGTCAGTGAGACAATTTGCGGCCTCTTTCTCTGTCGAAGTGAACGTGCTTATTGAAGCCATCAACAATAGTCAATTTACGCAAATTATACAAGTAGTTCAGAGGCTCCTCGTCATCCTCCAGTCTGGACTGGACACTTTACAAACCTTGCCGGATCAATCACTAGTAACGGATTTGATAGAATTTGTGCAAAGTCTTATTGCACAGCTCACAAACGTGCAACAGCTCTTTGCCAACATTGAACTGGCTCTGAAAACTGCAGTTGAAATTACAATTTCTAGCATCTACGAAGCACTGCGTAATCAGTATGACGCCCTGATAAGCGTTTCTATACAACTCTCGGCTCAAGTTGAGACGGCGTTGCAGACGGTCGCGCAAATCATTGGAGACGAGTTGGGTACAGTGATGACGAGTATGCTCCAATCACTTCGGTCACGAATAGAAGACATTGCATCGCAATTGGAAACAAGTATTAATGAACTGTCGGCTTCATTGAATATTCAGATTTCTAGGATAGTTACAATTATCCTCTCTTACTATGGTAACGATACACTTACAAATGAAGCATACCTGCAAATCATAGAAGAAATAAGGTTATCTTTGAATACTTGGATTATCTGTTTGGCAAGTTTCAATGTACAGCGCATACGACATTTTAATTCAGATCAAATATTCCTTGAATCTACAAGAAAATTTCCTTATATTTTTGAACGTGTCTCTTTCGGAAAACGGGACACTTGGCGTTCGTGAACTTGTGAATGATGTTAGCAAAATTGTAGATACTGCAACCAAGGAACTGAACATTTTGATCACATCTATTCAACTGGTTATCGATACTTCTCTCTCTTCTAATTACTCTTGGGTTCGAGATCTTTCGGCGAACATTTCCATCAATCTGGATCTTCTTCGTGAGGCTGTGAACAACTCTGAATTTACTCAAGTGTTTCTAGTAGTTGATGGACTCATTGTCATTCTGGAAGATGGTTTGAATTTTCTGGAATCATTGACTGAGGAATCCGAGGCAAGGAGTTTAATCGTCCTGGTGAAGAATCTCATTGAAAATCTCTCTTCTGTGCAAGTGCTATTTGCTGATATCCGAAGCGCGGTTTCAACCGTTGTTTTTTCATCGTATTCTAATATCACTAGTTTACTTAAAATTGAATTGAACCGGTTAATCTCTTTTGGTCTTGAAATAACCCTTCAAATTAATTCCGAATTGGATAATATATCGCAGTTCTTTGGTGGATATTTTGGCTCTAGCTTAAAACAAATTTTGGATATCTTGCTTTCCTGTGTAGATCAGGCCATGTCGTTTCTTCTGGACAAAAGAGATACTCTAATATCTGTAGAATCTGTCGTGACAAAAATTGTTACAATTATCCTCTCAATAGTTAATGCATCTGTTGAAATAACTTCAGAAAGGATTAAGGAAATTGATTTGGTCATATTATCCTGGGTCTCAGATATCAACGTACTTATTTCATTCTATGATAAATATTTTGTTAGTTTGAATGAAGCAGTTAGTATATTTATTGAGCTGAGTAATGAAATGGTAATTTTTATCACGGGAAATGATATTTTAAATGTAAATGGAAGTTTAATAGACGCTCTTAATTTACGGAATAATGCTGTGAATTCAATTGTTGTAATTATCACTCAGATTTCGGAGGCAGTAAACTCTATTCCATCAATAGGGGGCGAAGTAATTGGGACGCTTGTAAATGGTATTAGATCCGAGATTGACAATATTTTGCAGTCTATTCAAACAGGAGAAATTGGATTTATAGTGAATGATATTCAAGAGCTTTATTCAATCATTTTATCTTTACTTGATGGATTACGAGAAGTTGGTCAACTTCCTGATATTCTCGAAAATGTAATAACACAGTTGGCGTATCTGGAAGGAAATATTAATTCTGCTCTAGAAAATCTAAACACTAGCGTTAATATTATTACTGTATTCGCTCGTGAGACTACAATTCGTTTTGGTTTTCTTATAGAGAAATCTTTAGCTGTTTTTGCTACTGTTGGCGAGCTTTTCATTATACAAGGAAATACGACTTTGCAGAATCTCGTCGGCAAGTCTCATCTCTTAGCAAATGAAACTGAGAAAGCAATCCGTAATGCAGCTGGAGACTTGATGGATATAGGGGAAACTGTGGTTGAAAATGTTAATGAAATAAATACGGTTTTATCTACTGGAACCCTCGAAGAAACAATTTCTTCCTTTGCTGAAAAATTTATATTCAATATTAGCTTGAATGCTACAAACTTTAGCCTCTTTGGAACTGGAATTCCGCAGTTTTATATTTAACGGCTTTTCTGAATTCTTTAAGGAGATCCAATTCAGAATTACTGACGTATTGAATCAATTTGTTGGTGCGATAAAACCATTGCAAAAATTATTCGAAGACATCTTCAGCTCAGTAATTGATTCAACAAGTAATAATAGTAAGAGTATTGATGAATTGTTGGAACTTTTATTGCATATACATGAAATATTTCATTCGAAAATGATTGCTCTTGCATCGCAAATTCTGAAAGTTGTCGGGGCGCTTGACGGCTTTGTGAGTGCAGACCTCTTGACCACGATAAGTACTAAGATCGAGTACATTGTAAATCTGAATGGTAAACCCTCGGAGATTGAGAAAATCTCGGCCAATATTGAAGACCTAGCCTCATATCTTACGAAGACTTTGCATGATGTGAAAAACGAAACGAATGACTTACAAGAAGATGCGTTACTTGAAGCTCAGGCACTTATATATGAACTGGAGAGTACTGTGGCTAACGTCACCAGTCTACTGGATGTAATACAAACATTTGTCCAGACCCTCGCAGATGTGGTGCAAAAAGGAGTCGTTTATGTAAATAACTACGTTGAGCAGATAGTGGAAGATTTGCTCGCTAGAGCCCATCTCCTTATTAGAAGCGGGGAAACGGCTTTAGAGAAGTTTTCCAACAATGCTCAAGGGCTAAGTGGACAGTTTTTCCAGCAACTCGTGAAGGCAGCGCAAGTCAGCATCGATGCTGGCTATGCGGCCATCAAAGACGCCGGAGATATCAATAAAAAATTAAATACATCAGAGAACACAATTGAACAAGAAATTAGAACTCTAATTTTGGAAAGTCTTGAAAATATAGGGAGCACCTCTGTCAGTACTACACAATTTATTAACGAGATCATCAACGCGATAAATAATCAACCAAACTTGTTGCTGTCGTACGTGAGAAACCAAATCCGTATTGTGCAGAACACATTATTTAGCGCAAAAGTTACGCTCGAGAATCATATACAGATCGCTTTCAAACTGATTGATTTATTCAAGGTTTTGCTGAACAATATCCACTCTGGCAGCATATCCATTGACTTCGAAGCGTTACTTTACAACTTGACTCAAGTAGAAGCGAACGCCTTTGACGACGCAACAATTGTCATAGAAAATATTCTCAAGGCTGTTGAATTGGCATTCGAAAATAACAATACTGTTAGCGGGGAACTTCTAACGAAAATCAAAAATCTGGCTACGATTGCCTTGCAGATCGCTCGAAGTGGAAACGTATCAGCGGTCGAACCGTTGCAGCTACTTCTTGAAGAACTGCTGACAAACATCGAGACCGCCTTGACACAGGCTCGAGACGCATTAAGTGGCCTGGAGGGGGAAGCACGAAGCTCAGCCCAATATTTAGTGACCCAACTGATAAGCGTAGTGAGAAACACCACTACTCTCTTGAACACCGTCAAGACCAGTGTGGTAACACACACCTTATTCGTTATGCAAGAAGCGTTTCAGAAGGCTTACGATAAGATTCTGCAACAGGTATATAAACTGATAACACGTGGGCAATACTTACTTCAGAAAGGAGAAGCTGCTCTTGGAAATGCAACGAAATATGCGGTAGAAATGGGCGCGGATGCCGCAGCAAAACTCGAGGAAGTTGCTAACACTTGCATAGCAGCCGGCAAGGCTGCCATTGAGCAAGCACAAGGGATTATTACTAACTTGACTGTCTCATTTGAGAAGGTGATTCAGTCAATTTTCGAAAATATCGGCAACGACGTATTCAACATTACACAGGTAGTAATCACTATAAAAGAAATTAGTACGAAACAAATGACATCGTTGCTAATTCAAGCGCAAAGCACTATTGACAAAATCTTGAACTTCGTGTTTGGAGCTGAACTTTCGCTTCAGAATCAAATTCAAATAACACTCGATTTGGTTAATCTCGTGAAAACACTACTAACCAGTTTCAATTCCAGCGATGTGTCAGATTTCTTCGACGTGTCTTTAAGTAACGTGAATAATCTTCGGTTAGCCGTCAAAGGACAAGCAAGCGAGCTGGTTTCTAAATTTTTCAAGATTCTGAGCGCTGCTGGCGAGGAAGACGGAGTCGTAAGCGCTGACATATTGGCCTCCATCAAATCGTCTGTGGAGATAATCTCGCAGCTGATTCTCAACGGCACCTCTGCTGCAATCAAGGAACTTCAAGTGCCGTTGAAGCAGCTGTTCAAAGACACTCAGATCGCTCTGAAGCAGGCCCAGAACGCCTCCTTGGTCTTGCAAGGGGCAGCGAGAGTTGTCGCCCAGCAGGTGGTGGCGAGTCTTTTGAAAGCGGTGGAAAACATCACGGATACGGCACTCACCGTTAAGGCCTGTGTGATTGCAGATGCGCTTTACTACCTGCACTTAACGATCGCTGACTCATTCGACGCGATGCAGAAGAAGGTGCAAGAGTTGATAAATGAAGCTAAGTATATGATAGCTTTGGGTGATGCGGTTGTGGCTAACGCAACCAAAAATGCGGAGCAGTTGGGCGAGAAGGCTGTGGCCAGGATGCTGAAGGCCGGGCAAGAAACGATTGCCGCCGGACAAGCGGCGTTGGACCAAGCAAGAAACATCTCTGTGAACTGGGCTGCTTCCGTGTCAGCCTACCTTCAAGGGAGCCTCAGCGTCGAATTCGACTTTGACAACATTGCCCAAACGATCTCTCATATCAGCGAGGAAATCTCTGCTAATGTGAAGGCGCTACTCGGATCAGTGCAAAAGACAGTCAACGCCTCATTGCGGCGTCTTGGCGGAGTTGAAAAGTCACTAAAGGACTTAATCGGGAATATCATAAACGCGATTGGTGGCATTCTTGGAGGAATTGGAGGCATCATCGGTGTTTTTTTCAAAGGCCTAGGCGATGTCCAGGACTCATTCTTCTCCAACTTTCGCTTCTAAAAGGAGGGACAAGAAGATTCCCCCACTTCACGGATATATAAGTTCAATTTTTTAAGTATCTGATGTGTAATTTCATGACAAAGCAAGTTATTTGAGTATCTTACTTTTATTGAATTGTAAATATTTGTTTATACTGTTCTAACAATAGAACTCGAAAACATTATGTTTAAAAACCAATGCTTTTCATTGTTGAAAATAAATTCCTTGTTGATTCCTCTTATTCAAAACACAAAATTCCATTATAAAGATCAACAGAAAGTTTGAAGAAATATGTCTTGAAATAATTGTCTTGAAAAAATATGACCTTTTTCAGATATTTAATATATTTCTGCACATTGCATCACATGAGGATTAGTTAGTTGGCATAATTAGAATAGAAAAAATAGACCTTAATTAGAAATTATATAAAATGATTTGTTTACCTATTTGCCAAGTGACTATTTCCTCAACTTTCTGTTAGTATGATAAGAATCGACTAGAATGCAGAATTGAACTTAATATTGAAAACAACATTTATGCTGTATTCTATCTAGAATCATATGTAAATTGTAAAGAAATATTGTATTAATTAATAAATGTTTAATTATTCAATTTCATTGTCTTTAAATGACCCTACCTTTGATCATTTCTCTTAATTACTTAATAACCCTATAAGCGGTTCACTTACATCACCACAGATTCTCAAGATAATATGTAAATGTCAAAAGTAAATTTTCTTAGGTAATAACACGAGTGCTTTGGAAATTGTCAATAAATTCCCGACTCGCGAAGAGTGGAGGGGATTATCTGAACGTATCCAAAGCCCGAGTGATATTTAATAGGACTATTCCACTAATGAAATTATGTCCACCAAAGATCAAAACCGCGCCAAATATTGAATATAAGTGAAAGATATGTTAGAATCAAAGAGGTTATGATATTGTACAGTATAAAAAGTGGTTTATTGGACATCGACATAGCGATCGATGTATACCGCCTCCTAAGATAGATGAGTCACAGTTTGTAATTGACCAGTAGGGGGAACCGGTAAGAAAAATCGAATACAAAAAGCGATAAACTTTTTGAGGTACACCGCCTTGATTGGGGCATTATGTATATATAGTTAAACAAAGTTGGTTTTAATCTCACGAATAAAATAGTCTGTTTCAATTCTGTAATAACAGACATCTTCAACCTAAGATATTAAAGATTAATACATTTGGCATCCTACAACAGAATAAACATTTATCCTGTGCAAACATTAAGTGATTTTATTTTGTTTATACACTTTGATGTTCTAACGTGAAACATTAGAAAACTGAAAAGAATGTCCTAATAGAAGTTATTAGAGCACTCAATGTTGTAGTAGTCCAAGGCTTACTATTAATAAGAGTCAACACTTCAAAGAATATCTAATTTATTTATTATAAATTGATTGCAACATTTGTACAATTTTTTAAATTAATTAGATTAGATTAGATTTACTATTAATTCTGCAATTAAGTATCATTACTTGGTTGCAGACTATTTAAATTACAAGAGAGTAGTTAATTTAGAAAAAAAAACAATAATTAAGAATAATAGTACATAATTTCACAGCGCAAACCTTACTCCAATTCTTTTTACTCCACTTCACTTCACGGCACTGCACTTCACAATTCACGCAGATGAAGATGAAGATTGCATATTAGTTCCAACCTTTCAGGTATTTTCTCCCAAAATATTTACGGCTACTTCCTTTTTACTTTCCCGTATATGTACGTATATACTGGAATAATATACGTAGTACAGGGAAAGTTATGTAATGCTGCGCGAAAAAAGGCGAGTTTTCGACAGAAAAAAATCATAACCGGACCCTGATTACGAAATAGTCGCTAAAATCAATTGCCAAATTAAGAAAAATAATCCCCTAACACGTGGTAAAGCCAGAATACCTGTTTTGTAATTCCTTGATATCGAAAAACTATTGAAAGCAAAACGTCCGTCCCGCTGGCCGTCCATCCGTCTGTCCGTCCGTCCGTCCGTCCGTCCGTCCGTCCGTCCGTCCGTCCGTCCGTCCGTCCGTCCGTCCGTCCGTCCGTCCGTCCGTCCGGAGTCTGTCCGTCCGGAGTCTGTCCGTCCGGAGTCTGTCCGTCTGTGAACACTACTAGCGCCTCAACCACTCGTAGGAATTTTTCCAAATTGAATCATCAATTGTTGAAACCAAAAAAGTCAATTTTTTGCATTTTTCGGGAGATACAAAAAACTGATTATCTCTGCTTCTACTATTATTAACAGAATGGATTTTTTTACTTGAAAGAAAGCCTTCTTCTAGTTAAAGAAAAAAAAGTTTTACATAATGCATATTGCTTTTGTTGTAAATAATATTCAAAATTTGTGACTTATTTGGTTTCAACGATTGAACTAAAAACAAAATTATTTTTCTTATTTTTTGTTTATTTTGCACAAACTACAAGTAACAAATAAGTACAAGTTCCAAATAAACCAATATTTAGTCTCTGATTGCCCAAACGAGAATCTCTTCATAAAAACATTGTACTTTGCATGCTCCATATTCCTTTACTTTCTCGACATCTTCCAATTTGTTTTTTGCAATAGAAACTTGGTTTGATAGGCTGAAATATAGTTCAATAAACTTGGAATGATAGCTTTGTTGTTTTCTTAGATAGAAAGTGTATTTTAGTAATCCATCAACGTACGGGAGCCCTACTACCTCTCCACTTTCTAGTTATCTTATTTTTTTAAAACCTGCAGGGAGCAAAGACTTTCTTATCCTGTTCATTATAATGCTGGATCAGATGCAACTTTTTTCTTATAATACTGGGGTCACCATTCATCAAAATTTAATATTCTTTGGCCATTTACAAATTTCACTGTGCCATTTTTTACTACTTTCAATTAATTCCAAATTTTGGAAAAGTGTGTAGATTAGGTCATGTGTCTCAGTTTTCGTTTGAACAATGCAAATTCTCGATCACATGGGAGAAAAGAGTGTCTTGTCTCAGGAAACTTGCGAGTGAATCTTAACATTCCTGCTCGAATCATGGCCATGCACATTCGTATGGAAGTATGATATTTGTTTTCCTCAACGCATCCACCGGGAAACAAAAGTAGTTCAGTTAAGTTTTTGATAGGTCATTTTCAATGTAATAAAAAATGAAGGAAGAAACTTCATTAGTACCTTTCTTTCCTAATCCTTCTTGTTACAGGTAAACAGTTGAGTGATTGGTTTTTAAGTCATGAATGCTAGAGCAGTAAACCGAAATTTGTCATGGGTACAACATCTCTTGTATTGGGATACGTGGAAAGGGCTAGTTTTTGCATTAAAATAAAAAACTATAGCTCTACAGTTTCGTCAGACAGAGCTTTTATTTTTGCATCTCGGAAGCTATTATAAAACTTAGAACTCATTCTTTTGTGCGCATCTAGCTTCACTTTGTCAACAATCTTGGCTTTTTCAGTTAACTGTGGACTTTTAATCTTTAGTTTAAGTTCTTCACATTTCATGCAGACATGGAGCACTTGTGGCCTGCCAAAATGGTAATTGATATTTTCTCAGACATAATTACATGTCATAGATTACGTGCATTGTGGATGCTTTTCATTCAACAGCTCATCCATCGTAAGCACATTGCTTTATTTCTTCTCCTGAATAATGTGAATTTTCAGAGAGAATGACAGAGGTCGTCAATCAGCTTCGAAGTCGATTCTGGTGTTTTGTTAATAATAGGATTTTTCCCACGATTGTCTGTAGGAGTTAATCTCTGAAATAGCTGATGAAGGGAAGTTGTTGAAATCAAATAAGTCAGTGACATATTCGGATTCAACACCAAAAAGGAAAATCACACTTCTGTTTAAACCGTAAGGAGAACATTGACTTACTTGATTTCACCACCAAACGATTGGCCATAAGCTAAAATAGAAAATTAAGAAAAAAAACGAAAATAGATAATTTGACTTATTTGGTTTCAACAACTGACTATTCAATTGAAGAAAGCCTTGTTATGACTCTAGTCGAAGCTTTGGGATTTTGAAAAACTTTCTTCAAAATTTCGGGGTACTTTTCATGAAGCCCCCAAAACGGTTCCAAAGGTCCCCCCCCGATAAGATGGTAAAAAGTTCCCCTCGACCAAATTACATATGAATAGTTACACTCTAATTCTAACATGAAAATAATATTTTTAAAAGGTCTTTTAGCCTCCATCCCAACACCCACACCCCTCAACATCCAAAAACGTGTTTTTTTAATTTCAATTTTTTTTCGTCAACTTAACACTATTTTATCTGACTGAAAAAATAGGATAAATAAGCAAATTGTACAGTCAGAAAAAATATTTTTCATATTTTCTCAGGCCCAAATTCAAACACAAAAAAATATTTTTGAAGAAAAAGAAAAAGAAATATTTTACTGTGTCTTAGAAGCCTGGAGCAGGCTCGAAAAAATGTCAAAAGTTCCTCTTAAAACACAAATTGTTGAGCTTTTTTTTCAGATTTTTTTCGATTGATGGGCTGCAGTTAAAAAAATTAAAAAACTTTTTCTCACCTTTAAAACACCTGGATTTTAAATACTCTCCGAAAATGACTTCAACGTTCTGTGCATTTATTTTAATGTTTAATATACACTTGTATACATTGTTGTAGCACTCAATAATATTTTGACTTTGGAATGTACTTACAAAGTATCTTTTTTTAAATATTTTTTAAACTACTCATAACTTAAATACTTTTAAACTACTCTAGTTGAGGGGAACTTTTAACCATCTTATCAGGGGGACCCTTTTTCTTTAAATTTCTTTTAAGAATAGAATAAATTACACTTTTAAAGGTGGCACAGGTCCGATTTTCATAGTTGACTCTTAAGTTTTTTCGGCCTCTTCCTACAACTACAGAACTGAAGATAGAGATTTTTTTCCAAATAAAATTTGTTCTCCAAAGTGAGGTCTTTCATTAAAGTCCTGTACATTTTTGAAAATTTTAGTAGTTTTCGCGCAATATTGCGTGCAATATGAGTTATTTAAAAAAAATTACGAAAACAAGATTTTCGTACAAACGGCTTCAAATTTTTTCTTTAAACTTTTGGTAAGGATGGTGCCTAATGTACTCTATGAGATGACATAAATGCCATTTTGCTCTATTCTTTTGTTTTTCATAAATTACAAAAATTTATTTCTTTTACTTGTCTCTCACGTCCTTTATATTTACATTAGCGGCAAATTGTTCCCATTTTTATATTTACGAGTACATGTGCTTCAAATAAAATCTTTAAATAGTCAAGTAAAGATTCTCGAGGAACTCACCCGTCTTCTGTGAAACGTAGCTCAAAATTCTGCATTTTCAAAAACGTTCAAACGCCATTTTCTCATAAATGGCACTAAACTACTTTTTCAAATTTTTCGAACGGATAGTGCTAGTTACGCTCTACAATATGACGTAAAGTTCAATTTGAGGTATTTTTTGTTTTTTCAAAAATTACACAAATGTATTTTTTTAATATCACTTGCAGCTTTAATATGCACATTACCAGCAATTTATAAACACTATTGTATTTGTGAGTTAAGGGGCTTTAAATGACTATAAATGCAGTTTTTCAAAAACTCAAAAATTTTATGTGTAAAAGATCTTCAAATTACGCAGTTTCAGTAACGCTTAAACGCCATTTTCTTAAAAACCGTTTTAAATTTTTCAAAAAAATTGCCATTTAGGACGAGGTTTTAGTGTTCTTTTGCATTCTAAAATTAATATTTCCGTTCTACCATTAGGAAACCGAAAAATTAAGAAACTGTCCAAAAATAGTACTCTGAATTTTCTTTCAAATGAAATTTATTCTCCATAATGAGTCCTTTCATTAATATCATGTAAATGTTTTTGAAAATTTTAATAGTTTTCGCGCAATGTTGAGTGCAATATGTACAATTTAAAAAAGTGTCAAAAAAGAGATTTTCTCAAAAATGACTCGAAATTTTTTCTTTAAACTTTTGGTAGGTATAGTTCCTAATTTTCCCCATGAGAGGACATAATCGCCACATTGCTATATTCTTTTGTGTTTTTCAAAAATTACACAAATATATTTTTTTATTTGTCTCACGTTAATATTTACATTAAGGTTATTTGTTCACTTTATTACATTTATGAGTACATGTGCTTTAAATAATACCGTCACGTACCTACCCGCTGACTGGTAGTACGCCGAATTACGAAAGTAAATCTTTAATTCACTTATTTCGTGACGTGTGGCTGCACCGTCACGCAAACCTGGGAATATCTCAATTAAAGGATAAAATTCCCTGTCGGTGGTGGGTTCGTCTTTGTCAAACTAATTACTAATTAACAGGCAAACACAATTTAGTAGTTTGAAATAACAGTTAACATATATTCTGACGAGTGAAATTCTTGTACAACTGAATTTACAAATTCTCCTATGTTTTCAGTTTTTTATATTAAATTATGGTAGCTAATTTCCCTACCTAAACTGCAGTTTTTCTAATACGATCTTAACTTCGATCCCTATTTGCGAGTAACAACCTACAAATACATATATACACTTCACACAAAAAAAATCACTGATGAAACACATAAAATACAGTTCAAGTAATTGTCCTGGAAAACAAATACATACACACAATGCTTCAAGTTCTCTAACACCTTGTAACCATTAACAATATTACACTTAATGTTCACAGTTGAAATTTGGCTTCTACGTAGCCTTTCAGTATAAAATTGCGTTTAACAACGCCTTTGGCCTGTCCTTCAAATAATATTGTGAAAGAAATAATTGGACGGCTTTCCCTCCCGTTCAGAATTTCACACAAATAACTTTTGTTAAATGGTTTTAACACCTTAGAATCAATTACATATGAATCCAGTTAAATAATTATATACAAGAACAATTTTACATTAACCACAAGGAATATCCTGATCTGATTCTAATTACTATACAAAAAAAGAAATGACTTCACTAGCTAGCAAGACTAGTGGTCCGCGGTCTTCCAGATTGAAATTTAGTGAATGTTCTTTCAGTTTTGTTTGACTCACGGCCGGCGAACTCCCGAAGAACGTTCCGCGCTGCGTAGTCGGCTGCCGAACGGTGTTCACGCCTTCAGGGTCGTTGGATTCCTGCAACGCTCCGTGTGCTGTCCGTCGCGTCGAAATTGGAATGCCTCCGAGCGCCGTCTCTCCTTGCTCAGCGACGCTTTACCACTGCTGACTCAAAGGCGATGGTCGCATCAGAATGCGAGTTCGGAACTTCCAATTATGACTTTTTGATAGCAAAAAGTCAAGCTAGTTGTGGTGTCAATCAGAATTTTTAGAATTCTCAAGATTCTATAAGTGGATTTCACGAATGAAATTCCGGAAAATAACAAAAACTCTTATTAAAGCTCTCTCATATGTCGTACTCCTCCACGTGTCCCTCGTCGTCTGCGCAGTGCACCAATGGTCGACTGCTCACCTCGGCGACTCGAACGAGAAAAAAAAATTCTTTCGACACAAGTTCATGCCGCGTCCGTCCATTCACAAAAGTTTCTGATTGGCTGACGTCTGAGTGCATTCCGAAATAATTTTTCTGGCTGTCGCCATCTCTTCGCCACAAGAGAAACTACTTGTCGGTGGTATGGTGTCGGGCTTTTCGCTTCTATTCTCTCGTTGGTTTTGAATGTAACCGATGATGAGCGGTTACATAATATTAGATAAAGGTTCTCGAAAACTCAAAAATTTTCTGTGAAACCGAACTCGAAATTTCGCATTTTCGGACACGCGCAAACGCCATATTCTCAAAAACGGCTTCAAATTTTTTCTTCAAACTTTTGTGGATATAGTGCTAATTGCACTCTTTGAGATGACATAAGATTGATGTTGCTGTATGGATTTGATTTTTTCAAAAATTACACAAATATATTTTTTTAAATATCTCACTCCGCTAATATGCATATTTCGAGGGATTTGCAATCCCTATAGCATTTGTAAGTGGACGTCCTTCAAATCATTTCTAATGGAGTTTTTCCAAAGCTCAAAAATTTTATGTGAAAAAGAGCTCCAAATTTTGCTTTTACAATAACGCTTAAACGCCATTTTCTTAAAAACAGCTCCAAATTTTTCGGTGAAAATTGGCATTTAGGACAATGTTTTACTGTTGTTTAATATTCTTGAAGTAATATTTGGGTTTACTATTAGTTGAGAAAATTTCAAAACATATACTTTGGCTGGCGATAGATGGCAGTTGACAAAAGTATGTGGCAAGACAGAAAACCTAGGTCAGACCAAAGAAATTAGAAAACTAACTATTTGAAGAAAGTCTGTGCCATTCTGTTGCACCACTGGTTTACAATTTTAATGGAAGTAATATAATAAGGAAGTTTTAGACAGATCCTTGTAAATGCAATTCTCTTGACAATGTGAATATCAAAAAATGATATCGAATTGGTGGCCATGAATGCAAACTTTCGCAATCGGTCATGCATACAAAATACACGGAGATCGGAACAGAGAGGACACATAAAAAGTTTCAGTGCATGATTACAAAACCGCGGACCACGAGTTTAACACGTTCCAATTTTTTTTGGTGAGTGTGGGAGGATAAATAATGGATTTCAATCCAATTTCGCACACGACTGCTCTCATGCACTGTTTTCCTTGATTCCAGGAAAGGAAAATAAACTCGGGAGAGTAATTTGTTACCTTCATGTATGTCCATAGAAGACGGATTTCCAAAAGTCGCCGATGAAGTGAATACGTTTCAAAGTAGCCTTCATGAGTCTTTGAGAAAATTGGAAGAGATCAGCTTGGAAAATAGTTTGATAATTACACCAAAAACCATCCATTTTGTATCTGAACCAGTGGCTCATAAGAGGTGCCCAAAATGTATTTTTCAAATTTTTAAACCCATTACAACAACCCAAATATAATTTTTTGAGCATAGCACTCGCTCATTGTCGTACCGACCGTAATCGCTGAGTCGTTGTTGGGGCTCCCCGGTAGCATTTTTTTGCAAGTTATTGTGCTAATCCAATGTTATATTGCTAAAATATACTACTTGTACTAGAGCTCTCCGAAGGACGAGCAGCTGGATATATGAACTTTTTTTTCTATAAGAAAATGTAAAACCGTTAGATCTTAGCTGCGTACGCCCCGTCACCTTTGGTGTGAGCCAACCATCATTTGCTTCACCGTTTACACCGGCGTCTCCCTCCTCCGCTTAAGCAGAGGTATATAGCAGCTGAGCACGGTGAAGATGAAGATTCGAATCGACGACGGTCGTGGATACACCCTGGCCAGGAACGTACAATTCTCTAGCAATGTCGGCTATATCTAACATTCAGGAACTACAAAACTTGCTTGTACTCGTATATTTCATTTAGGATGCCTCTATTTATTGAAGAAATAAAATTCGGAAATTGTTTCGAAAGGAGTTGCAAAAAGTGCAAAATCCCCATTTCCGGATCATGCTTTGAACATGCTTGGGTTAATTCATGGGCTGAGTCTCTTGACACAGTAATAAGGTCACGTCAAGGTTGGTATTTACTGTGTGAAACATACTTATTATGTAATTGATCATCCAAATTGATGACAAATATCAAACTACTCTATTTGCGTCTTTATTCTGTGAAGATGATAGTTTTTCAATTAGTCTGTTTCAACGTCGCAGAAACTTGTTGCTTGAGAGGAAAGAAGTGAGTGGAGCAATATTGCCGGAGTAGGGTTTGGGTCAGAGAGACACACTACATTGCGATTGAATATCAACGTGATTCACCCAAGTGCAACGTCTTAAACCCACCCTCTCGTCGCAAGATGTACGGCTCATTATTTATCATCGGAGGTTTCTACAATTGAAGGACTTTCGGCAGTAACAAGACAAGCCTCACTATCCACAACAGCCTCCCTTATTGTAAATGTTAATAACTCTATGTTATAACTCGATATGTTATATTATTGTCACAAGCCCTTCACAAATATGAAAATCATACATATTATTAGTAGGTGTAAGCTACACTTTCACGCAAATAATGTATTAAAATGTACAATTAGGAAGACGATTTCTATGGCTGCTATGGCTTACCTTCTCGGCGTATGCTTATTAACGATTTTATCTATTTCCACACACTCAAGGAGTGACTTATTTGAGGATAATAATGATTATGTAGCCCATCAATAAGGTCGAGAACCGATGACATTGGATATCTAATCCGACTCGAAACTTAATTCTCAATTTGAACCCCTGCAATTCTTCCTTGTGTGAGAGTTTTTTGGGACAAAGAGAAGAAATTAATGGCTCTACAACAATTCATTCTATTTCGTATTATTTGCGAAGGGTACGTAATTTGCCATAATATTGCAATTCATATCTTATCTATTCGAATTAAACCCAACTCTTGAAGTACTCCTTACACCAAAACGCGGGAAATTCAAAAACAATAATGAAATGTTCGAAAATTTAAGTTTTAAAGAAAGGGACAATAGATCTCCGTGATTTGTGCTCTGTTATTACAAAAAGATTAAAGAAAATTGTAGATTATGGTAGAAAATCTAGTTCAGAATAAACGAATCATTGTTACGATTCCTTTCGGAATGACTCAAAATTATTCGAATTTTGAATAACAAAACGTAACATCATTTAACCTCCCTAGTGCGATTTTAGTCACGTTAGCGCCGTAGTGTGGTCTCTGAGACCGCCGAATTTAACATCCGTTTTTTTAAAAATTAAGATTTTTATGAATTAATCCAACACAATCTCGTCTATTATATCTTTGTTAGTCCCTTGAACGTAAAATTGGGCTGAACTAAATTATTACAAGCAGCTAAACGATCTCACACTGTTGCAACTACATTTATGAGTGATAATTAGATAGATAGTGAAGTGCATCGGAAAAGCCCTCAATTTTCGTGCACTTCTGTACGTAATTTGGCGTAAGAAATAATACGTATAAATATGAGAAAATGATACATATATTTAATTGGAGAATGGGGACAATTGTTTTATTAATAAATTATCACGAAATATAGCATAAAGAAATAGGAACATTGTTGACAAGAAGAGATTAGTCATTTATTGATGGATTAGCAATAACATAGGGATTATAAACACGAGAAGGACTATGGGACAAGAATAGACACAAGAGGCTTTTGAAAAGAAGAACGAAGATAGAACATTTTTTAGAATTTTTACAAATCCTGACTTCGTGTCAGGATCTGGTAGCGATCGGATGTGTACTTGGAAGTTATAGTTTCTCGAGATTGGCGCGTGATAGGATCAAAATGTACGAACAGTAATCGTCATCTTTAAGATTTAATTTTGAGATTAGAACTCGGTGCAAGAACTACATAGTTAAAATTCAGGAGTATCGGGATCGTAGGAAGTTTTCTTAGAATAATTAATTAACCGAGTGTGGATTGAAGCGGACACCGGAATCCAGGAGAAGATAGGGTGCTGTGAAGCTGAACTGCTATTCAACTGCCAAGTTTGCTGACGCCGAAAAGACAAGGAAGTATTTCCGCGGAGCCCGAATTTGAGAAAGACATAAAACAGTTAAATTTTGATGTTCAAGCCCTAAGAGTAATTACATATTTGGTTAAAGCAATAATTAAAATTTAAAATTGTAATAATTAGTAGATGACCATCAATAGGGAAAATTAATTGTCAAGTAATTAATATGATAATGCATGTAAGAGATTGATGAAAAATTTCTAAGAATAAAAAAGAGACGTACGACACTTCATGTCGTTACGTGCATATATAAATTCTCGTTTCATTCAATAGAAATTAGGTATTTCAAAATCATTCCCTTTGTATTATTGGTAACCAAAGCGTAAGTATAAGATCCATCGACCGAGTTCTCGTAGAGCGGTATTTTCAGCCCACGACAAATGCAGAGAGCAGGTATTCTTATTTTTCAGGAGCATCCAGTGGACGTGGTGTTGAGCTAGCCATCCACATGTACCACGTTCACGTTTCAAATTAAGATTTCTTAAAATGTAAAAAAAAAAAAAAAAAAAAAGACGGGGATATTACAGTGGTAAACCTAATATGGGGGTGTGAAATTTGATAAGGAAAGACGGCGGATTATTACAATAGATTTATTTAATCTGCAATTGGGTATAACCCGGTGGCAGCTAATTACAAAAACATAAATATACATGGGCTCTCAGTAACATAGAACACTAATACCAATAATAATAATAATAACAATAAGAATGAGGTAATATAACTAGCAAATTATATACTAATTATAGTAATAATAATGGTAAAATAATGATAATAATATAAAAACTGACAGATTCATTAAACATTAAATGACATTAAGAGAGAAAAGTATAGGGGGGAAAACCCACACTGCACATCACTGCACTTCACTTCACTAAGACCTGAAAACATTTCCTTCTTTATTTCTCTGCTATACACTGCACGACACCTCACTTCACAATAGAACACTTATGCATCGCTATATAACCAACTATTCTCCCTCATTTACTTAATAATACCCTAAATTAATTTCCTAAACTGTTGAACGCTTTGAGGAAAGGGTTCAAAGGTTTTTGCAGGCAATCTATTCCATTCCGTGATCGTTCGATTTGTAAGAGAAAATTTCCCGACATCCGTTCTCTGCTGTCTTAAATTTATTTTGTGCCTGTGATCCACTCTACTGTTGTATGTAGGAATATATAGCCGCTGATTAATTTCTTTCCAAGCTGGATGACCATTATAAGCTTTATACAAGGCGCAGAGTCTTGCTACTGATCGCCTGTTTTTGAGTGAATCCCACCCTGCCATTTTCTTGTCCCTGAAAGTAAATTTAGCTGCCCTATGCTGAATCCTTTCCAAGTGTTTCCAAGTGCATAATCTTGTGCGGATCCCAACAAATTGTTCCATATTCCATTATCGGACGAACAAGAGATAAATGAGCAATTTCCCTCGCGTTTGCTGTACTCGTTTTTAGGATGCGCATTTCAAAGTTAAGAGATCTCCAGGCTTTCCCTACAACAAAATCTACGTGTTTTTTCCAACTTAATTTACTATCGAAATGAATTTCTAGGTACTTGCACGAGGAAACTCTCGGAATAATGTCATTATTTAAACGGTAATTTGTTTCACTGTAATTATGACCCCTGCCAAAAGTGATGGATTTACTTTTAGAGCAATTTATGGACATTCCATTATTTTCCGCCCAGTAATGTAACGCATCAAGATCACGTTGCAATATTTCTTCATCTCTTTTCGAATTAATACTACGATATATTATGCAATCGTCTGCAAATGGCCGAACATTTGAGGTTAATTGTGCCGGCAGATCATTGACGAAAGCTAGAAATAGAAGGGATCCAATGACACTCCCCTTGCTTCGGAAGATAACTCTTGCCCAATTCGGACTTTCTGTTTTCTATCTCGCAAAAACTCGCTATTCCACACCACCACCCTGGGATCTATGCCTGAATTTATTAATTTCTGTACAAGCCGATTGTGTGGAACGACATCAAACGCTTTGGCAAAATCTATAACTACTGCGTCCACTCTCCCGCCCGCGTCAATTTCATCTGCTAGATCCTGAAATAGCTGGACTACCTGACTTTTGCATGAGTAACCACTCCTAAACCCGTGTTGCCCATCGCAGAGCCATTTTTTAATTTCCCATTCTTTTTTAATGTAACTCCCAACAAGATGCTTCATAAGCTTGCAGACCACTGACGTAAGACTTACCGGCCTACAATTGCATAATTTAGTTTTGTCACCACTTTTAAAAATTGGTACGACAAAAGCTAATTTCCAATCTTCAGGTACTTTTGAATTATTCAAAGACACGTGAAAAATTCTAATTAGGTACGGTAATATTGCCTTTCCTCCTAGTTTAATTAAATCCGTAGAAATGTCGTCTGGACCCCTTGACTTACCATTTTTCATAGACTTTACTTTATTCCATAGAACGTTTACTTCAATATTAAACTGATTCGCAACCGAAGACCCTTGAATAAATGAATGGTCCGTACTATTTTTGAAAACCGAACTAAAATACTTATTAAATGCATCCGCTTTTGCCCGATTGTCAGTAATTAGCGTGTTTCCATTTTCGCGAATAACTGGGATATCCTCTTTATTTCCATTCCTTCTACGAACGTATTTATGAAAACCTGTCCAGTTATTTCCCTGCCCATCTAAAATATTCTTTAAATATGCCTCCGGAGCAATTTTCTTTTCGCGCTCCAATTCCTTTGAACGATTTCGAAAATTATCCATATGCTCGCTACTGCGTTTTCTGTTCTTAAATTCCTTTCTCGTTATCCTCTTCATTCTCCTAATTTTTGCTTTGTAGTATTCTGAATCCGGATTTTTTTAGAATTTTGCATGGAACAAACTTTTGCAAAGCTTCGTATATAATATCTTTGAACACGCCCCATATTTCTTCCATACCTCCCTCTGTTCTTAGAAAGCGTTCATATTGTTCCCTAAAGAAACCTTGAAGCCCGCCTACATTTGCTTTCTTGTATTGCCGTACTTTCGTTCTTATTGTAATGCCTTTTTTTTAATATTTCCGTTTAAGTAAAGAAGAACCGCTTTGTGGTCACTAATGCCCTCAACAACTTCACAAGATATGAAAAGTTCTTTCGGTCTAATTAGGTAGACATCCAAAATCGCATCCTGTCGCGTCCCGGTCCGAACTACCTCGATAAAACCCCGGTCCCAAACCAGACCGTTAACAAGAGTTTGAACTTTCCCTTCGCTCACGGCTCCCCCACCAGTTTGCGCTCGGAATATTTAAGTCGCCTCCAATAACAATAGGACGGTCATTTTCGTTTCCAGTTCTCTGAATGATGTCATCTAAAATGTCATATCCATCGCTCGGAAGCCTATAGCATGCAATTATTTCTAAAACAGTTCCTGACGTAATAATTTCTATTCCCATCATTTCAAACTCTCTACTGACCCACTCTAATCTAATTTCTATGTCCTCTTTGACGCAAATAAAAACTCCGCCCCCTCTACTATTTCTATCCCTCCTAAGGATCATGTAATGAGAATGAAAAATTTCAGAGGACCCGATTTCCTCAGTTAGCCAGACTCAGTCCTTTTCATTATTATTTCAATTTCATGTTTATTAGGATTAAGTAGTTTATAAGGACCATTGTATTATTATCAAGTTGTACATATTCATTCAATTAGGCCTTTAGGTTACTTTAGTATTAGCATAGATTATTTTAGTATTACCTTAGTATTAGTATATTTTTTCCCTCACGCAAGGGCCACACAA